>CM050167.1:142389873-142602373 GCA_027410445.1 Discoglossus pictus | reverse complement strand
ATAATACCTAATAGTGGCAGATACATAAATAGTATGATAACTTCTGAGCATGCTCTTTTTCATTAGCCTTATGGATTCAGATTTATAATTTATATAAAAAAAAAAAAAAAGGGAAATTGCTTTGCATGCTTTTGACAGATAAGCAGTCGCTTTTGTGCAAAGTTTTCTTTTTCACCTTCCATATCCACAAGAGAAATATTTACAGCCTTGCTATATTCATGCGTCTTTTTTCTATATAGCAATGAAAGGTACAAAGAACATTTCTAGTACTGACACTGTGAGTATATACAAGGGGGTGTCCATCTTGGTAATTTTGTATCTGTATAAGAGAACTTGCTACCTGTGTGCTATAATGAAAAGATATGGGTGAGTGTTTGTAATTGATCTGATCTTGTTAAGTGAATAGTGATTATAAAAAAATCTTATATATTTTCATTCCCACTTTTTTTCCCCCCTCTCCCATCTCTTCTTTCCAAATGTGAGCAGGGAGGGCTCGGCACACAGATAATATTTCAGAATTTATACAGCTGTGTGTGCTGCAGACTCTGAACCTGGGCTGGGAAAGGCCCCCGGGGGCCACGCGGCTCCTCTACTCCAAAATATGCATGAGTGTGAGGGAAAAGACCCCGAGAGGGAGAGCAGGTACTCTCTACTCTTTAGTCAGCTGGACGCAAACAAAGATGGCCGGGTGGATATCAACGAGCTCAGAGAGGGGCTGGCAGCAATGGGGATGAGACCCTGCAATAATGCAGAACAAGTAAGTGCTGCTCAATGCTCTGCATAATACACCGGATCGGTGAGTCCTACTCTGTGTGTATGTTTCACCTGTTCTAATGCAGGACTAGCAAGCCATATTCATGGTCCTTCATGGTATGACACCCTGCAGCAATGCAGCACCAAAGCTATATCTTATATTACTCAAGTTCAAGACTCTAGTACTATATAAACTTGACTAATACATTAATACCTTCTAATGTATTGAGAAGGACATATACTAATATTAATATGTGCATATTACTCTATATTCAATGCACATGGTTTTCATTACTATTCATGAGCAATATCTTTATTTATATTACTAATAATGATAATTTGGTGAAAAATGTGTGTGTGTGTGTGTATATATAGCTTGGAATGTTTATCCAAATAACAATTTTTCAGTGAGAACACTCTTAATATCCATAAAATAAAGGACCACTATAGTCTGATTTAAAGATCCTCTTTTTTGAAGAACTACACTTAATTTTTTTTTAAATAAGCTAAATGTTTTTAGAAAAAATTGTATGGGATTATCTCCTGTGGAATCTAACACTTTATTTTTTTTTTTTTTTTTTTTTTTCATGTCGAGTAATTTTTTAATCAGGAAACTTCTAATTGCATAATGGGAAAGTAGAATCTAAAACTGCTATTTCTTTCAAAAGGAAAGCTAATTAATTTACAAGGATTTGCCATACTAAGGGCCTCATTCACAGCATATTTTTTTTTGCAGAAGTTTTTAGTTTGTGAAATTCTATCCATAAGCAAGGTCTTTACTAACTAAAACTTCTGTAAAAAAATATGCTCTGTGCTTATATAGAGCCCTATTCAATTGGCCAAATCGCAGTTGAATGAGGTCCTATGAAAGTAATGGCAGAATTAACTGAGAAAAGAGAATAGGAACCTGCAGTAAAATAATTACATATAAAAGTAAAAAATGTAAAGTTGTGTTTTTATGCATTTTACTTTCTGATATCACTTTGCTTGTAATGAAGCCTGGCTGTTTAAAACTCCACATAGAAAACAATTGACTACTGTGGTTCTTTTAAAGGGGATGTCCATGTTTAAAATGTGTCTGTGGGTGGTTAACTTGACTCATTAATATTAATCTGGAGGTATTGGGTATCACACAATCCATACAATGTAGTTTTCAGTCATATAACCAGTCTTTCTGTATACAGGAGATATTGCGTGCTGGGGATACAGACCAGGATGGAGAGCTGGACTTTGAGGAGTTTACCCGATACCTGGAGGAACGAGAGAGGCGTCTTCTTATCATGTTCAATAGCCTGGACAAAAATAGTGATGGTGTATATAATATCTTTTATATGGATACAATATTTTTTTGTGACCATACACAATCTAGACAGTTTCCTCATCTGTTTATGCATACACATGATAATGTCACACATACATTATATACTAAATAATGTAACATATATAATGCATGTCAATGCTTTTGCTACATTCAAGGAGATTCTTTTGGGAAAATCTTGTCTCTCGCAGATTATTAAACCTCTCCTTAGTCACTCCTCACACTGCCAAACACTGCATTAGGCCTGACTGCAGAACTCAAGAGGCGATCTGAAGTACTCAAGAGGATCTGTGTATAGTAGATGGCAAAGACAACACACATTATTTGTAAGGGATACCGATGCATCAGTAGTTTAAAATTCCCCGTATGAAATGTAATCTTATATAAAATTCTGACTTTGTTCTCAGTATGACTAATCTAACATCTGCTCTGTGTTTTTGTGAGTGTTATGCCTTCTGTTTTATTGTACAGTGTTAACTGAAGCCCTAAGTGCGTTTTTATCTCGTTCACCACCAACAGGTCACATTGACGCCTCTGAGATACAGGAGTGTTTCCATGGCCTTGGGGTTAATATCACACTGGTCCAGGCCAAGAAAATCCTGCAGAGGTGAGTTGGAAGGGGAATCAAATAGGGCTTGTATAACTGATTCAAAGAATTAGACAGAGAAATTTGTGAGGGCAATGTACATTGCATGTATGGATATACATATTAAATATCTGTGTGTTTTTTATATCATCTTTTGAGGGAGTTCAGCTCCTTGACTGCTCAAAATACAAATCGGCCATCCATTATTGTGCAGTTAAATATTTTGTGCCCACTGCATCCATAGATATGTTTGGCACCAACTGTCCCATTCTCTTATATGTTCACTATCGAAAAGAAAAAAAAACGCAAACCTGCCCTTGAACCTCCAAACCTACCAGACAATTATAAAGAGGGCTAGTAGAAGATCCTACCATGGCACATTTAGAAACAGAATAGTAGCCTAGACTGAGGGGGGCAGTAATGGAACATGCAGTTCCATATTTACCATATCATTTAAAGAACTAGATCTGATAATGAACCAAATCTTTTCAGACATAAAATACAACCCTTCTTTTATTAACTACTGTTTGCTATTCTGTTTTACTAGGGGCCAAAATTACTATAACTTCAATAGAACTGATTAGAAATCTTCTCTGCATATTTAGTCATTATCATATCTAGGATTTGATAATGCATACTGCAAGCATTGGGTTTTGGTGGCCTTTTTTAAGAGTGACCTGGAATAGAAATATCAGGATGCAGGGTTAGGGTTGCTAGCTTAGAGATGTTTGATATAATACTGTAGTGCGTATGTCTGTTTTAATGAGTGTTTTTACGTATATATTTCCATAGCATGGACAGAGATGGCACTCTGACAATTGATTGGCTGGAGTGGAGGGATCACTTCCTGCTGAACCCTCTGCATAATATGGAAGATGTGGTCACTTATTGGAAGCATTCCTCGGTAAATATAAGTGTATATTGATGTGCTGTGTTGTAGAATGGGATACCCCAATGACTGAATATAAAAGAGTTCATTGTTTTATGGTTATCTTGCTTGTTTATCTGTCTCTAAATGACAAGTATAAGAGTCTTATCACATGTAAATCTTGGTTATTTATATATGCTTATATACCGTCAATGTGAGATATTACTGAGGGTAATAGGACAATGCACATGGACTCTGCAGGGTATTGCCTTGTGGTGGTAGGCATATGCCATAGGAAAGTTCTCATCTGTAATGGCACAAATGAGCTAAAACATGAGACTGCACACTGCTTAAAGGGACACTGTAAAGGATTATATTTCTTTAGTGTTCTAAAGATATTTTAAAATAGGATTATTGCATATACTGGAGTAAAATCGTGATAACTTTTTCATTATCTTAAACCTATCATTGTCCATATGCAAAGAAAAAAAAAAAAAGCAAAATAGTATCCCTAAAATGTATTGGGTAATCCAGAATGGAACATTTGAGCTCAACCTTGAGATTGCACAAGAAAGCGTGGATAATGCATTTGGATATACAAATAATGTACATTGATGGTTTTTTTTTTTTTTTTTCTCTAATTAGTGTCTCCCACACTAATAATGGTACTTTCTTGAAATGTTTTGTTACTGTTAGTTCTTTTTACTGAAGGCATATTTTTACAACTTTAATAAGTATTAAAAAGGTTTAAAGCAATTAAAATGAATGTGTTTTTTTAAATTAGATTTATAAAAAAATCAGTTTTAAGATGTATATCTGACACAGTGAACTCATCCTAGTCTACATTATGCACAGTTTTAATTTAAATGTTTTTAAATCTCTCTCTCTATCTATTTTATATATATATATATATATATATATATATATATATATATATATATATATATATATATATATATATATATATATATATATATATATTATATAAACATACAAAAAATGTATGATATAGTTTACCTGCTACCTATAATCACTTACTATTAAGATTAAAAAGACTACTTACTGTCAGTGGACATTTAATCTAACTGTATAAGCTTTGCTAATATAAAGAGTTGTTAAATAAGTTTAGTAATTTATAAAAGTAACAAAAATATTACTTGCTTTTTAAAAGGACACGTTGAGATGAAACAATTCATGGTCCTTTACAAATATATGCTGCACCGAGCATAATGAAAGCCCAATTACATAAAAATAATGTATTGCTATATATTCCTACAACACACACACACACACAACACACACACACACAACACACACACAACACACCACTCATATACAGGCCTGTTTCAAGCTATCATCAGTATGAGGCAGATTCTGGTTTGTGCAATAGATTATGTAGGAGTGGGTATTCCACAACAATCATTTAGTGTATGGTGAGCACTAGAGTGAGAAAAGCTCTCCACTGTACAGAGTACAGAAAACGAATAATACATTAATAAGCCCATTTGCATGTCTAAAAGGTGTGTGTGTGTATATATATATATATATATATATATATATATATATATATACTGTAAACCATAATGTGCAAAACAGCGGACCATGTACAACAGGGAGGTTGGAGGGCCTAGATTGTAAACAAGTGCTGGAGAATCTAGATGCGAGGACATTTGCACCTTTTTTTTTTTGTGAGCTGATAAAGAGCTATTTACCTGTTATTGTTTCTGGTATAAAATCATCTTCTGTGCTTGGATATTCTAATATTTAGTTTTTTTTCCCCCCTCCATTCTATGCTCTTTCTTATTTTTATATTTCACTAGCGACTTGCCCGTCAAAAATAACGGCAATAAAATTTGAAGCATGACAATGCGGTTTGCCACACAATGCAAGGTTCTCCCCCCTCTAACTTGTGGGCCTCGCAAAAAGCTCCTTTGTCGCTCATCGTGGGCCTCACAATGAGCACCTTTTTGGAGCTCATTGCAAGCCTCTCCCTTAGCCCCCCCCCCCTCCCCCTCTATTTCCCCGCAATGAACGACCTTTTTCAAGCCTGTCAAACTGTAACTTTCAGGCCTTGCGATGCTCACAATGAGCGCCTTCTTCAAACCTGTAACTTTCGGGGCTCGCAGTGCTGGCAATTTAAATTGTTGCACATGGTTTAGCATTTTGTATGGCATTTATTTATTAATTATTGCACTTTATTGGCATGTTTGCCACCTTAAACTTTATACTGGTTACATATATTTATATATATATTTTTTGCACTAGTGGTAATATAGCATTATTAGCTATCACTTATATAGTTGGCAGTGTTTGTGATGTTGGTAATGCACTTGCGTCCCTCGCACAGTGAGGCGAGCAGTTGGCGTTACAAACACCTGAAGGGTGGGGGGGAGACAAGGAGGATAGGGGGGGGGAGACAAGGAGGATAGGGGGGGGGAGACAAGGAGGATAGGGGGGGGGAGACGAGGAGGATAGGGGGGGGGAGACGAGGAGGATAGGGGGGGGAGACGAGGAGGATAGGGGGGGGAGACGAGGAGGATAGGGGGGTGAGACGAGGAGGATGGGGGGGTGAGACGAGGAGGATGGGGGGGTGAGACGAGGAGGATGGGGGGGTGAGACGAGGAGGATGGGGGGGTGAGACGAGGAGGATGGGGGGGTGAGACGAGGAGGATGGGGGGGTGAGACGAGGAGGATAGGGGGGGGGAGACAAGGAGGATAGGGGGGGGGGAGACAAGGAGGATAGGGGGGGGGAGACGAGGAGGATAGGGGGGGGGAGACGAGGAGGATGAGGGGGGGGAGACGAGGAGGATAGGGGGGTGAGACGAGGAGGATAGGGGGGTGAGACGAGGAGGATGGGGGGGGGAGACGAGGAGGATGGGGGGGGGAGACGAGGAGGATGGGGGGGGGAGACGAGGAGGATGGGGGGGGGAGACGAGGAGGATGGGGGGGGGGAGACGAGGAGGATGGGGGGGGAGACGAGGAGGATGGGGGGGGGAGACGAGGAGGATGGGGGGGGGAGACGAGGAGGATGGGGGGGGGAGACGAGGAGGATGGGGGGGGGGAGACGAGGAGGATGGGGGGGGGGAGACGAGGAGGATGGGGGGGGGGAGACGAGGAGGATGGGGGGGGAGACAAGGAGGATGAGGGGGGGAGGATGAGGACTATTTGGCTTATTTTTTTTGTCGATCGAAAATCGGCTATTCGAGGGGGAAAATGCCTAAAAATTCTGAAACATGATGAAAACGAGGCTGAGCAACGCCAGGCGCTCATCGCGAGCCTAGTAGACGGGAAGAGAGGCTCGCAATGAGCAATGAGCGCCGAAGGTACAGCATTCCCAGACTTAACATTTTTATTCCCGTCATTTTTGATGGGCAAGTACCTAGTTCAGTTATATTAATAACTGACTAAAATAGTTCCAAATTCGTTTAGTTTATGGTGAGCAAAATGGTGATAGAAGCATTTCACCATACTGAGCATAACAAAAAATAACTTATTTTTAGATATGCAAATGTACACACAAATAAACTAATCTCACTTCCCACTTGGAATCTCAAGAAATACCGTATTTGCACTGCACTATGGGGAAGCTGGACAGGGATATGTAAATGAGCATACTATGCATAGAACTCTTTACAATAATTCCCACGCTCTTTTAATATTTGTTAGATTTAACTTTGTGAGGTGGGTACTGTCAATCTATCTTGGCTGTTGGTCCACACAGTGATCTGGTGCAGCTTCCAATGAAGGAGCCAATACATCCACATGAACCCAACAGAAATCCTCAGTGTCCCTTTTAATCCAATACATGAGTACTTCTGAGTATGCTTGATAGTTGAGACGTGCCAAAAGTTTAACGTCGATCATTTTATTTTGTGAGCGTAACATGACATAGTAACGTAGTAAATGGTCCATCAAGCTCAGTCTTTTTTAGATCTCTTCTGATTCTTTTATTATGTGAACTTGTCTGAGAAAGGGTTTCTCACTATGAACATATGGTCACTGCTTTCTTGTGTACAGTTTTAGAGATTTTCTTTAGTTAATGTGCTAAGTCTTTATTTTTGCTTTTTGGGTGGGGGGCAACATGGATTCCATTTCAAGGGTCAATATAGAATGAGTGTGACAGAAAATTAATGAATAGGAATTTTCTATATGGCAATGCTTTAAACAGAAGTAACTGATAGCTCATTGGCATAGAAGGACATACCTTCAAGAGAAGGTAATAGACAAAATCAGCTAAGAAAGGAAAAATGGATACCTGCAGTAAAAGATAATTGGATGTAAAAAATGTAGGCTGAGTTTATTTTTTTTTATTTTTTATTTTTTTTAATTTCTAAAAATGATTAGTTATTGGGGGGGGGGACTTCATCCTTTTAAACAGTCAGCCTTTTAAATTGTTTCTATGTAGCAGTGGCGCTACCTCTGCCTGCTGTGAATTCTTATTACAAACTGTAAACTGTTTGTTTATATCACCCTAGATGTTAGACATCGGAGAGTCCCTTGCGGTTCCTGATGAGTTCTCACAGGCTGAAATTCGTTCTGGGACTTGGTGGAAGCAGTTGCTAGCAGGAGGAGTGGCCGGAGCGGTGTCTAGAACCGGAACTGCCCCACTGGACCGGCTTAAAGTTCTCATGCAGGTAACGCTTAGATGTGCCTATGTGCCATTGTAATGAAATGATACACCAATATCTCCTGGTGATGGCATCAAGGCATCTCCACCAGAAGCACACAAAATACTTAAAAGAATAAACCTTTCATCTGGTCCCATGATGACTTCAATAACTTTCCAACTACCATAAACATCCCAAAATAAGCGTGTCTGTGTTTGTATTTCTTTTTTATAAAGGTGCATGGCTCCCAGTCTCAAAGTCGCTCCATGTTGAGGGGCCTAATAAACATGATAGAAGAGGGTGGAATCCGCGCTCTCTGGCGTGGCAATGGGATAAACGTCCTAAAGATTGCACCTGAATCTGCTATCAAATTTATGGCATATGAACAGGTGGATATGACGACTGACCTCTTTGTGGCTTGAATGCTGCGACCAGTCATTAATTCAATCTTGACTATTAAATTGGATGCACACATACCAATGAGCAATATATAAAATTAAGAAACATGTTAAACAAAAACACTTTAAATATCTTTTAAACTATAATGCTACCTGACAATAATGTTCTGTCTAATAGTTTACCCCACCACCTGCCAGTAGTTTTTTTACACAGAGATTTCAGCCAATCACAGGTTACATAATTGGCTTATGGCTAACTGATTAATCCGTAGGGGAAACTGGCTGTAAAACTAGAACTTCAACGGGAAGGCGGAAGTATTTGAACGTGCCTTTTGGAGATCGTTTATATCTAAACACTTTTTTTAGTATAGTGGTTCGATAGTATAGTAGATGATTTTGCTTATTTCACAAAGGAAAAAATGATCACAGAATTCTTTTAAGGACTTTGTACAGCCTTGACAGCGCTTTGTCTCACTGTGACACTAATTTATTGTGAAGTGCACTCAATGACTCTTTCCTTCTGACACAGATTAAGAAGCTGATCCGTGGGGAGCATGAGACACTGCGAGTCAGAGAGAGATTCATTGCTGGGTCATTGGCCGGAGCCATTGCGCAGACTGTGATATATCCTATGGAGGTGAGGGAGCTTGGGAATTAATCCTGGGATACAAACATATCAGGGAATGCAAGTGGCATTAAGAGAAATAAAGCAACAGAGTTAAAAAGAAGGGAATCGGAGGACGCATGCAGCGTCACACGTAGCCTGCCTCGTTTCGACGTAACCACGTCTTTATTAAAGGAGCAAAAAAAAAGATGTGGTTACGTCTAAACCCGTCAGGCTACATGTGACGATGCGTGCATCCTCTAACGAGGCGTGCGCTTCAGCGTCCTTCTAACCATGAGAGATTCTTGCTAGATGAACTCCACTATTCATATTTTTGTTTTAGTCCCTAATGTGCAACAGTGACTCCCCTTATCTCAACAACTTTTAGAGGCCCTCCTAAAACCAGGGAGAAAGAAGCATGGTCCCTTTCTGGTGGGCTGATGGGTGCATTGATAGCCAAATGGGGATGTGGGTATCGTGTTATCTAACTTTATAAGTCAGATACTTTATGATATGCAAGAGGTGGCTTGGTCCTTTATAATATAAAGGGCCACTGATATACTCAGAGCTTCCTGACCCACAACATTATTTCACTTAGGAGACTTTTTTTTTTGTCCAATATATCATCCAATATTTTATTTAAAGAATTCACCATATAGGACTGGGCTCAGTCCCATTTTTTTCAGCAGGAATTTGTCTCTGGGTGGATTTCCAGGACCTCCCCATTGTGGTGGTTTATAAATTTAAATAAGTGTAAAGAACCATAGGTAACTGGAATTCATACAAGCAGCTCCCTTGTTATATCCTCTACTCAATCCAGGATTTTTTAACTGTTTTTATTCACCGTTGTGAACAAAGTACTAATAAAAAATATTTAGCTATATCCCTTTTTATATACCTTACAAATTCATTAAAAGTGGAAAACACTTATGGGAAACCAGCAGTCCTCATGTTTCTAAATAAGAATAATAGCAAAGACAAAAAAGTTGAGATGACTTTAAAAAGGAGACAAGAGGGTGTGCATATGGAGTGACCTTTGCACATTTTCTATACTCAGGTGCTGAAGACTCGTCTAGCTCTACGTCGGACTGGTCAGTACTCTGGCATGTGTGACTGTGCCCGGCAAATAATGCGCACTGAGGGGATCAGAGCATTCTCCAAAGGGTACCTCCCCAACTTGCTTGGTATTGTGCCTTATGCAGGCATTGATCTGGCAGTGTATGAGGTAAGACAAAGACTATGAGCTGACCCCCCCAGCTGTATACTCGTCCCTCTCTAACACAATATAATAGACACCCCTCTCTTACATTCACATTATTCCTCTAATATTTCTGCTTCCAAAACAACTCAAATATAAACTTCCAAATTCTTCTCCAATATTTTTATTTTTCTATTCCCTCCACAATTCACTTCTCTTTTACTTAATAATTGTTCCTCTGATCTTAATCTCCCCTCCTTTTTTTTTTTTTATCTCCCTCACAAATTGTGCACAACATCCCTTTGTCTCTCCACCTTTTTCAGACCCTAAAGAACACTTGGTTACAGAGGTACAGGTCTGGCACCAGCGCTGATCCTGGGATTCTTGTGTTGTTGGCATGTGGAACTGTGTCCAGTACATGTGGGCAGATTGCCAGTTACCCTCTGGCACTGGTCAGAACACGCATGCAGGCACAGGGTAAGATCATGCCTAAATAGCATGCAATTTATAAAAATATGATAGAAGAAAAAAAAAAAGGATTTTTTGATCATATATAAATTGAATTTATTCCCTACCACTTTTATATAAAATCATAGAGGGTAAATTTAAATTAGTGATGATTTTTTTTTTTTTTTGCAGCTTCTATACAAGGCTCCCCACAGCTCTCCATGTTGGCCCTTTTTCGACATATCGTTGCAAGGGAGGGTATCCTGGGGCTATACCGTGGTATTGCCCCAAACTTTATGAAAGTGATACCTGCCGTTAGCATCAGTTATGTAGTATACGAGAACATGAAACGTGTGCTGGGTGTGACAAGTCGATGAAATACCAAAATCTCACACAGGGATGTTACCCAGGCATCTTCACTCCAAGAAACAATCCTTGAAAATGGTTCTCTAAGAAAAAATTCTACCTTTTTTTATAAACTGCCTAAGACTATTCTCAAACAAGCTCCACCCATACTGGCCAGCCACTTTGTATCAATCATTCTTCAAATTTTTTGGTCCTCCTTGCGTATCACGTGGGTTTTAAGGATTATCATGTGCATGGACTCTTGTCTAAGCTAATGCTGCCATATATCACCGATAACTATATTGGAATGGGTGGGTTAGCAATATTCTCTGTTTGAGTTTGCTCCTTTTATCTGGGTGATATCCCAGTGCCATAGTGTGAACCCAAATATTATTATCCTTTTAATGATTGTATATTTTGCATGATTCAGAATTTGGCCTTTTTATTTGTGGACCCCTTGGACTGAGGAGAATGTACCAGAGGAGCTGCTTGGGGGGAGGGGGGCTATCTGAATGTACAAGTAGCTCTGGATGCTATGAATGTAATTTATCTGTGTCTTCTTGCAGTATGCAGAAAGATCCTTCAGACCTCAATCTTCAGACTTAGGGCCTCATTCAATTGCAATTTGGCCAATTGAATAGGGCTCTAAATAAGCACAGAGCATATATTTTTTAAAGAAGTTTTTAGTTGGTAAGCATCTATCCAAAAGCAAGGTTTTCACTAACCAAAAACTTCTTTAAAAATATATGCTCTGTGCTTATTTAGAGCCCTATTCAATTGGCCAAATTGCAATTGAATGAGGGCCTTAATGAGCTAAAGAGGTTGTTCTTCACACTAAACTTCTGAGTAACTACGATAAAGTCAGTTTGAATAAATTACATTCTCTTAGCAACCAGTCAGCCAGCATGGATGGCCCACTATTTTAGGTGTACACTGTGATGCATGCTGGTATATTTCACTTTGCAAAAATGTTAAAGTGGCACAGTAGATGTTCCTAAATATGGTATTATTTAAAACCATAATTAATAAGTGAATAATCAATTTAATTTTATTGAAAAATGTATTTGCTTACTGTAAACTAATTGTCTTCAATGGTTACCTGGCGGTCAACCTTTTGTGAACCAATCATGGACTGATGTCACTTTCTAATGGATTTATTATTGCCAGCTTATCTTCTAGAGCTCTGGTTGTATTGTTTTCCAGGTAAAGCTGTGTGAAACTGAAATGAATAAGCATGCACAGGGCCCATGGAATAATTAGTTTTAATCCGTTTATTTACTCACTGTGACTAGGCATGCTCCGTCTTTCCAGCTTCACACGGATTTACCTCAAAAGTAATACAGTCAGACGTGTAGGGGATAGTTAGCCATAATCATCCCATATGGAAGAAATATCAGTCCATGCTTAGTAGGTGAATCAGAATGGCACACCGAACGTTAAACATTGCAGACTTTAATGTAAGTTTTAATTAATTACATTCATTTTTCATAACATTTACTTGTTTCCAAAAGTTTTCATTTTAAAATTTTTGACATTGGAAATGTCCACAGTGTCACTTTTTTTTAAATGAAAAAAGGAACCTAGTAGTGTATATCGAAGCTAAAAGAGATGGGAATGGGCCATTATGCTGGGTGACAGGCATCCTGACTTTTTGCAGAAATGTAATTTCATCAGTGACTTTAAACTTGTTCTTGTTGCTTGGAGAAATACCTTTTTAGTTGTTAATATGTATTTTGAGAGCTGAAGAATGCTTTGAAACGCTCCCTGCAGCCATTTTTTTTGTACAGTTTAAAAATTGCAGCTATTGTGAAACATTTTATTTTTTATTTTAAGTGAATCTCTCATTAGAGGGAGTTTTATTGATTCTAGTATAAAACCCATTAGAGGAAGGTGTTAATAACACTGTACTTTTCCTATGTCAGAAGAATGTGATTATATTTATTATGTCATATCTGAGATATATAGTAGTATTATTGGTCACAGAACAAAGCTTGTTTATTTATTACAGAGTTTTTGCTCTGTGGACACTGCAGTCTATATACGCTGCTGAATATACACTGACCATAGGGCAGGCTCACAAAGGTCTGTATTCCATTTCATTAAAGAATCATTGTAACGATCAAACTTTCATAATGTGTAAGTATTAAATAACTTTAAAAATGTTTGTGAAAATTTGAAAGAAAATAGCTGGTCTTTCCACCATCATTTAGCTAGAGACATCTATCTTTCTCAAGTCTTATTGTTTAGCTCATTTCCCTATTATTTTTATTTTTTTGGCATAAAAATTGTGCTGCAAATAGACTGCAGATAACTGTACTCCAAGCTAAAGATGGTGGGAAATCCAATTTTCTTTCTCATAAAAAATAGTTGTGTTTTTTTTTTTTTTTATCCCAATAAGTTGAAAAGTTCTTTATACTGCCCTTTAAGGTCCCAAGATGCTGACATGGATTTTTTTTGTCTGAAGGAAATTGTGCTGATAGTGTAATGTAAGTTATGGAAGGGGACTGGATGTTCGGGTCTGTTTGGTACTGTATCAATGGTGGGGGAGGCACATCGATGATCTCCAGTAAATATGAGGACCCTGAAATGCATAGGTCTGCATCCCTGCAGTCTGCTCTCTGTGCATTACACAAATACTTTCTCTCTATGTGATGGTGGTTGCAGTTTCTCCCTGATTCTATATGTAGAGAACCACTGTACTTTGTGCATTGCAGATTGGATTGTAAAATGATAGAATATTCAAGTAAGTGTTTTAGTTAGGAGGTCTGATCTGTCTACAAGTAGGGGCTCTGTGATTCCTGACGTGGTATCCATGCCTATTAATCTGTGAAATCTGCTTTCAAGGATAGTGTATCCATACAGAGAGCTACTCTGCCTGTTACAGCGCAATGCCTGCAATATTGAATACTTTATTTCCACTGAGCATTGCACCACTATATGTTATAAGTAGAGGATTTGCACTGTGTAATATGATATGTCTGCCGGTCATTGCTTTTATCTGTTTTTTTTATAGGGAAGATCTGCATTGTTTGAAGCTGTATATTCACAGAGTATTGCTCTGCTGTATGTTCCAGATATAGTGATGGTAACCTATTTTACTTGAAGTATAGTTCTTAAGCGAGCAACATAGTGCATTTACCAATTTTTTTATTTTGTGCATAGCAAAACGGTAAAATCACTGTGTGGAAAGGGATGGATTAATTGGTAATAAAGGTATAGATAATAAGTGTTTAATAGTATGAGTAACTTTTTTTTTTTTTTGTGGAGGGATGCAATGTATTGTATACTGTTGAAAAGGGCATGCTCTCTCACTGTAGTGACCAGGCTGGGTCCGCATGGGAAGTGTTTGAGGGCCACATAGCCCCCAGGCTGCCTGTTACCCACCATAGTAAAGGTAGTTTTGCCACTGTAATCATTGCGCCACTGTCTGTTAGGGGGTCTTATACTCTATCCCCACAGAGCATTTCTTAATTCACTAGTGCATTGATATACTTTGTTACCCCCAGACCCACAGTTTGCTATAGCCAAGTCATATGCACTGTCTTACACTGGCACAGCAATATTCTCTGTTATACGGAGGAGGTGTGTACTAACTGTATGCGTGCAGGGCATAGCCTACTGTTACAACTAAGGACGCTTGCACATATCCTCTTCTGACACAGAATCTTCCATTTCTTGTATTTATTTCTACAATACAGGTAAGATGGGAGCTTCCACTGCTGTGATATAAATCTGTTACAACACTGAATAAACACCATTTTAAAAAATTTAGTGTTCTGTCTTTTTTAAATTGCATTGAAATATTGTTTGGGACATGTTGTTATTATTATTTATTTTATCAGAAATGGAGTATGCCTGTTTTTTTATATAAATAACAGAAGGGAACTGATCAGAGGTTTTTTAAAGCAAATGTAATTTCTGGGTTCATAAATCATGACGCTAGCTATGTATCGCCCTTTACTTACTAGATAGTGATCCGGTCCTGACTGCTGTCCCTAGGCTCTCTCACCAGCTCTCCAACCAGCCAAGCGTGGTGCTACGGGTCTCCGGCGGTGATGTCCCTCATCAGCAACGACATCTAGTGATTACTGCACGATGAAAGCTTGAATCACCCACTAGTGGGAGGTAGGGACGAGTTTGACTACCACTGAGTTAGACTAAACATGGCAGTGTTACACTAATACATGTTGAGAAAAGTCCAAATACTCACTTCCTTAGTCTAAATCATTACAACAAGGTCCTACAAAGGATGCCAGTAGTACATGATTTCTGATGCAAGATTCTTAGCCTGATTCATTCACCTGTGTCCAGTTAGATAGATATTGAAATTCTGGTCTGTTAGAGAATCTAAACCAGTGAAGGACCACTAAAGGGTGGCAATGTCTGAAAATCCTGCAGCGATGGAGACAAGTATTCACTAATCTAATTTGACACAGGTGAGAATTGTGTGTTCTTTCATTTGCCCTGACCTCTTAAATGTTTGAACGCAAAATTAATTTGCAAGGCTTCTTGCCAATTCCACAGTGCTCCAAATGATTACTGTCCTACTGAATGTGTTACTGCTGTAAGTACATATACAGTACAGTAATTTATAACTGTTCAATAAGGTTTTCTACCTTGACTTTCATTGAACAGATCAGGCTTGAGAGCAATGAAACACTTTTAAAACAGTGTAGGAGATTTGTTTTTTTTTTGTTTTTTTTGCATGAAAACAATATTTTTAAATATTTAAAACTATAAAAATGCTAGAAAAAACATGCTTTTTTTTTTTTCTTTTTTTTTCTTTATTTTTTAATCATTTTTATTGAGCGAGCAAATTAGATGTTCTAAAGATGTGAACTGAACGGTACAAGGAAAGGATGAAAATAGAAAAACACTCCAATAAATAATCTCTCTATATATCAATATAACATACAGCATGTTCAGTCTAAAATACTACAGCTGGCATGGCCCTAGTCACATTTGCTAAAGTTTATTATTGAAAAACTTCAACAGGAACAGTATTGAGAAGACTTAGTCCTGCCAACGATAGTACAAGTAATATCAGCTAGCTATAAACACTTTGCTTTTTCACAAAACCTAGCCATAATGGTAAACATTGTTTTAAAGTGGAACAAAGAAACTCTATTAAAAACTAAATTAGCGAAAAGGAAGTAGGGTTACAGAACAGTAACTTTTCGGATAATCCTGATAAAGATCATTTTTCTTTTCAGAATCTGCACACAACATACTATTTTATTGACTTGTTTTGTGAGGGACTTATTCTAAAATGTATTTTATTAAATGGTCTATGCAGATCCAGTTCAGTCCATGTCCTGGTAGCTAGCAGTGCAGATCTAATAATTAGAGCTACAGATCAGCCAATACTTATTGTAGGTGTTCGTAGTTGCCCAACTTGTCTTTACTCTCATACCTGAGTTAGTGACCCCTTGTTCTCAGGCTGGACAAAAATTGGGAATGATCTGCCCCTGGGAGTGGGAGAAACTGGTGGTTCTGAGGGAGGGGCACCCAAGGGCTTAAGTAGGCTATTTGCATCACCATCCCTCAATTCCACTTCTTCCTGTGGTAGAAGCGAGTTTTCCCCCTGTGTGCCATATTTTTTTATATCACTTTCCTTCTTTGATGGAAGCCCTCATCACCCTTTTGCAGAGACATGCAGCAAAGCATGGTGCGGATTCGATCCAGGCACAGTTGGAGGCATCTGCTCCAGTATAGCCTTCTGTTCCCAACAAGCATTGTTGCTCCAGAACTTTAGCCAGCCTCAGTCAATGAAGAAAAGTCAATGCCAGAAGTATGCAATTTCTTCACTGTGTCATTTAGCTCCTTTTCTCTTTAGTTTGTATTTTTTTTTGCCAGAAGTGAGACAACACATGTGCAGCCACCTTGTATACAGAGGGGTGCTCAGTAGAAACCTTTAGAGTGTGAGGAATTTGCTCCAGACCTCCTGCACTCCTGGGTCCTCAACTGCACAAGCCCCGGAGTCTATGGATGATTCACAGGATCAGTCCACTCCTTCCTTTTTGGTTTGTAGGCCTTCCATCGGAGGTGAGACTGCAAGCACATGGTACAACATGGCAGCACCCATTCCAGTATGTCTCTGCTACTATAGAGAGGGATAGGAAGTGATCTGGGAAGGTATGGCACATCCCCACTGGCTACCAATTAGCCTTCACCTGGGGAAATTGCACCTCAATTATCCTAAGCAGCCACAGTGTCTAATTCCAGCATTGCTACACTGATCCATGCTTAGGCCTAGCAGTGTTGCTGAATCAATTTATTCTTTCATGCTTCCACCTTCCCTGTATACAGTTTCCTCTGTAGAAGAAATTGGTCACTTATGTCTAGGTTTCATAAAATGTACAGTAAGTGCAGATTTCTTGGATCTCCTGTAGACCGTGATTCTTATCTTAGATCTCATGGATCTAGTGCTATCCTTGGCCACAGGCATACATTCACTTCCTTTAGTTGGCATAGGGATACTTATCTAAGATACAGTAAAGGCACTTGGACGCCACAAGGAGCAGAAACATTACAACCTGTGACTTCTGCAGCATCTACCTTCTCAGCCCAAGGATGTGGGCATAAAAGCAAATGGCGCGTTCTCTACAGTTGTATAGTTATCTTTTACTAGAATTAGTGCAGGTCCTCTTGTTAGTTATCTTTGGTCTAGGGGGTTAGTTAAAGCAATTATTGGCCAATATCTAAGGTTCTGCTAGTGCTTCTGCCTTGCAGGAATCTAATCTGCAGTGGCATGGTTTCCACAAGGTTCTGGGGTCCAGGCTGGTTATCCTCAGTCTGGTAATTGGAGATGCTTCTACATCATCTGTACTCCTGTCCTCTGATAATCCCCTTTTCTAAATCTTCTGATTCGCTTAGGGTGCTTTCATAAGAATAGAGGGTAAGGCACATGATCGCATTTACTTGTTTTGAAAAGGAAAACACCCCATTTAAACCCTTAAGCACTGTATTTGGAACATGAACATCTCATTATTGCCTGCCTGCTTTCAAAAGTTGGTGTTGCTACAAAAGCTGAGGATGAAAGAAAGCCCTTTTATAGTCCTATACCCAAAACCTTTGGTTTTAAGCTTTTTCTATTGTGTCTTGTGTGTTAAGGGAAAGGCATCCAAAGTTATGCTTCAATCTTTTTGCATATCGCACAAGATAGTAGATGCTCATCTTACTTATGGGTCGTGGTCTCGGTGGCAATATGATACAGTATTTCTGTTACTCACTCCTCGTCATAGTTAGTGTAAGATGTTTACGCATGACTCCTATGATGTTTAATATGCAGCCCTTTCCTGGAGGGGCTGTGGGACTAGGAGCACACTGTCCCTGCAAGGAGAGACATTGTAAATGGTGAGTCGGGTGGAGAATTAAGCACACTTTATCCAATTGCTCATCCCCAAATACAATTATCTGAGCCACTACAGCAGTTTGAGCCACTGTGACTCCTGCCAAAGACACAAATGCCAGTACCTCTGGACAGGCTACACCTATGGCTAATAATGTAAGCCAAGATCTTTCATAGCAGGTTTCTGATATGGTTTTGTTCTTCCCTCCATGGATGTATTTGGTCTTGTGGAATTTACTCTCAGTACATTGTGCTGATAATGTTGTACAAGTCAAAACGGGTGGCTGAATTTTGTAACCGTTTATTATATTTTAGGTGGCCGTAAATTAGTTTTTTTTTTTTATAAATACATTTTTATTAT
Source organism: Discoglossus pictus (assembly GCA_027410445.1). Lineage (NCBI taxonomy): Eukaryota > Metazoa > Chordata > Amphibia > Anura > Alytidae > Discoglossus > Discoglossus pictus. The sequence continues at coordinate 142,583,537 of CM050167.1, read as the reverse complement.
GAGAAAAGTAGGTTACAACGCATTTGGACATGTCTTCACAATGAATACAAAACATTGTAGTATGACACTTTACAGCTTATAATAAACACATTTAGTGCAACTCTTTCTCACTCTTTTGTTTTTGTTAAAGAAGTACACTTAACTGCTCATAGTATTTCTAATGTAATACTGAGCAATATTCTAACAATAAAAATAAAAAAATATATTGAAAGAAGGAAAGATATTTCCCTCTTTCAAGGTCCACATTCACCAACCTCATTGGACAACTCTCAGCATCCACATATCCCAGCAGGAGGCCCATTTCCTGTATTTTGCATCTATCTCAGCAGATAAGACACTCATGGAGTGAATAAACTCAATCTTCCGCAGAACCTCCTCAAAGGCTGGAACAGTTTTTTTGCAATTATGCTTCTAGTAGCCAGAAATATCTGATTTGATAGAAATTGTGCATTTTTAGAGAAACCTGGGAGTAGTAAGCCTAATAATGCCTCTTCTGGTTTTTGAGGAATAACTGTATTCCATACTTTCTCCAGGGTATTATAGGTCACCATTTAAATATGCAGAAATTTGGGGCAATCCCATAACATATGTTTTAAGGAACCTATGGTGTTGCAACCTCTGGAGCAATTGCCATCCAACTGACTATTTGAACAGTGGAGTCTAGCTGGGGTAAGGTACCATCTCAAGATAGTTTTGTAAACATTTTCCTTCAATATAATGTTTAAAGAGGAGTTTGCTGAGTTTTTGATAATTATACACCATTGTTCATCATCTAGGCTAATATTGAGCTCAGCCTTACCAGGAGGCCCTATAGGACAAATTATTAGGCATGGCCTGTTCATGTAGGTAGTTATAAAGAATATTGAGGTTTTTTTTACTTTTTGAGTGGTGTAAGCCATAATGCTCAAAGGGAGTTTTGCTAGCTAATTTGTTTTTTTTCTGCGGTTTGTCCCACTTGTGTGCTAATCATCATCAGGTTAAGCCATTATTTGTGTGGCAATCAGTGATTTATGCTAAAGCCCGATGGAGACCAGTTTTGACAATCTAACAGTACATCTGCAACAATTGTTATCTGACTTCTAATCCACCAAGCAAATTGGGTATTTTTATTGATTGCTTCCATAGTACGATGGAGTGACTCACATCGGAGGTGATTTTTAAATTAAAACTCTGATGGATGCTTAGCCATAGTATTTGGTTCAGGAGAATATTTTGGTCTAATAAAACTTGATGTTCTATCTCCACCCAAACTGGGGGGGGCTCTCCTAATATAACATTTAGCCATTTGGGCTAATCTCGCCGCCTTATAGTATCGTAGAAGGTCAGGAGTTGCTAAACCTCCTTTCTGTTTTGATGCTGTCATGGTCGCCCTATTTATTCTAGGTTTCTTATTGCCCCAGATTAATTTAAATATTGCATTCTGTAATGTTGATATGTCTTTAAGATTTATCGATGATGGTATAGTCCTAAAAAAGTATAGCAGTTTAGGGAGGGTGTTCATTTTAATGGCGTGTATTTTACCAAACCACAAGATATTTAATGAAGACCAGGTGCGAAGATGAATATATTTCTTTAAAGATAATGGGGTAATTGACATCATATATCTGTTTAGTAAATTTAGGGATATGTATACCTAGGTACTTTATATGATGCGAGGACCATTTAAAGGGATAGTTTAAGGTCAGCAAAATTTCCAGTTGCTTGGGCAATGAGACATTAAGAGCTTCACTTTTATTTGCGTTAATTTTAATCCCTGATATATGGCCAAAATTGCTCAATGTTTTTAAAAGGCTAGGTAAGCTAATTAATGGGTTAGTAACTGTGAGGAGGATATCATCCACAAATAGGCTTAGCTTATATTCTTTATCGTCTAACTTGATTCCACTAACATCTGGAGCTTCTCTTAATGCTATTGCTAGTGGTTCTAAACATAGAGCAAAAATTAGAGGTGATAAAGGACATCCCTGTCTTGTTCCCAGATCTATCTTAAATTATTGAGACTTGAAACCCTGGTAGGAAATATAGGCCCTAGGGACAGAATATAATGTCATAATGCTTCCTACAAAGTTTTCACTAAGTCTAAATTTAAGCAATGCTTCTTTCATATAAGTCCAATCAATCCTATCAAACTCTTTCTCTGCATCTAAAGATAGTAGCATTAGTGGTCATTTTTTGTCTGAAGCGATATCCATGAGGTTAAAGATTTGCCTAGTATTATCAGGCGCTTCCCAACCCGGGATAAAGCCCACCTGGTCTGGATGAATCACGGTCCGCAACAAAGAGGCCAATCTATTTGCTATGACCTTGGAGTATAATTTGATATCATTGTTAATTAAAGATATGGGTCTATAACTGCTGCACTGCATCGGGTCTTTGCCATCTTTATGTATTACTATAATTTTTGCCGCCAGAAATTCAGCTTTTATAGTTTTGCCCGAGAGGAACTCATTAAATAGATGTTGGAGGTGAGGTAACAAAGTTTCCATGAATTGCTTGTAATAGTAATTAGTGGATCCATCCAGACCAGGTGCCTTATGAGGCTTAGTAGCCCCTATTGCTCTTCTAATTTCCTCTTCAGAGATAGGGGATGTGAGAGAATCTACTTTACTTTTATCAAATTGGGGTATCGTAATGGATGACAAAAAAGTCTCAATTTGGGATTTATGGCTTTGTGACCCAGAATGGACAGGCAATGAGTACAGCTCGGTATAAAATTGTTGAAATGCCTTAGTAATCTGAGGTGAATTCTGAACAGCGACCAGTCTAGGAAGGTCTGAAATTTTTTTGTTCAAATTGTTTATCTGAGACTGGTCTAATTTTTTTGCTATTGAGCCCAATTGTATGCAAACCCCTGAGTATAGATATATTTCTATGGTACACTAGGGAAAAGAAAGAAAAGGAAGAAAAAGAGAAGAAAATAAAAAGTAGAAATATCAGTAACTTAAATTACGTAGAGGAGAGCAATAGCTGTCCTCTTAACTTTAATCAGTGAGCCAACTAAAATCCAGAACAATGAATACTGAGAAGGTTCGCCTAAAAATTAAACTATATTTACGCCATATAGGGGCACTTTTAAAATATTTGTTATCATTATAAGTGAGATTGTAAAATAAAACGTATGTGTAAACAAGCCTATAACTGCGAAAAAAGGAGATAAATGATATGTGGTACTTCAGAGTACTTCCAATATGCTTAAGTGAAGTCCCCTAGTATTGATATGTCCATTGGCCAATGATGAGAGGCATATTTAGGTTGTTGTATTAGTTTGGCTTCTCGGACCTCGCCTCTGTTGCAGGGTTGATTCAAGAGGAGGGTTGAAATTTTCTGGTAGCTGAATGTTTCATTAAGAGAGAAGTGTAACTCCTTCTTTAAAAGATCGAATGGTGTACAATTTCCCCTCCTTGGAGATGTTCAGCCGGAAAGGAAAGCCCCAGGTGTATTTCCAACCTCTGCATAGTACAAGTTCCAGAATGGGTTTTAGAGTCTTCCTCTTAAATATGGTTGTTGCAGACAAATCTGAGTAGATACTTGGTTGGCAGCCTTCTACTTCAGGGATACCGGTTCTAGCCTCTCTCATAAATTTGTCTTTGGTGGAAAAATAATGGAACCGCGCTATAACATCTCTTGGTCTATCATAGTTGGATGACCGACCTCCCAGCGCTCTGTGGACTCTATCCACTCTATATTCCTCTTCACACATGTCGGGCAGAAGAAATTCGCATAAATCTAGCAAATATTGTGGGAGATCTCTCACCGACTCAGGGAGGTTCCTTATGCGGACATTTTGTCTACGGGATCTGTTCTCTAAATCTTCTTGGACAGACTGTTGAAAAGATTGTTCCTCCTTCATTAGGACCATCTCCTCCTGAAGTCGCGTATGTGTACAAAGAAGATCATTTTAATTGTCCTCAAGTAGCATTGTTTTGGAATCTACTGCCTTTATCTCCGTAGACAATTCCGTTGCCACTTGATCTTCATTCTAAAGGAAGATATCAGTTCCTTCAGGTCTTGAATGTCTGCCTTCGTACTTGGGACAGATGCCTGCATATTTGATGAAGTGGTATTCTTAGTTGGCGTAGAGGCTTGTTGAGGCGCAGTTGAGAAGTTTTTCTTGGTGTACAATAAGTTTGTATGTCGTTGGTGTTGTGTAAAGTTGATACACCTGCCATCTCCAACGACCAAAACGTCTTCAGGGTTCTGACTTTACTTTATATAGATGTCACTTTGCTTAAGTAAGTGCCCTCACATAGGGAGGGGGTAGTGGTTTTTACATAGTAATGAGCGCAGCGAATCCTCTTAAAAAATAACACCGACCACCAATAGTGACAGTTCCTGGAAAATGTATTTATATGGTTGTATAGTATTACTCCTTTTGATAATAAAGTTGTCTTGAGTGTGTATCTTTTTTCAGTTTCTGTAGTCAGAGGTAACCAACCAAAAGATAGCGGATCAGTATTGCTTGAAAGATGTAAAAATAGTCATTGAGAAGTGGAACTGTTATAACAATATGGACAGAGGGTATTGAGCTCAATATTCACAGCCCCACAAGTTGGGTAACCTACATGCTATCAAGACCCAACAGTGACGAAAATGCATTTCCACTCTCAGCCAATAGATGGCGCTGTAGGGCTTGGTAATGCAGTTCAATAGCAATAGATGGCGATGTTGAGTTTAGGAACTGTTGTTTTTACATGCAATGGCAAGGTGGAGTACCAAGCCAATAGATGGCACTAGTAAGCTTTGTAAGTATAGGTAGTTCCTTTCTGCGTAGCAGGCAATAATCAGAAAAGTATTTACACAGTTTATTGATTGACTGATTTATCGGGATAATAAAAGTTGTGGTTTTGCAATGAAAGTCAATCATGCTTTAATTATGAGAAGCTGTTATTGGGGGTACTGTTTGGGGTGTTGATTTTGTAAAGCTTCTTCCTGTAAAGATCTCTATTAACTTGCAAGAAACTTTCTCACATACCTTTGCATTAGGGCAATATAGGAGTCCCCCTCCCCTAAATCCCCAGTACCTGTATATAGGGTTTTTGCTTCAATGACACTTGGAGCAGGTCTCCTACTGCTGAATCATCCAAACAGAAAAACAAGTTGTAACAATGTCCTGCGACAGGGTTTAAAGATGACAGTCTCTTGCCTCCAAACCTTCTTCTCCAGCTTCAACACACAGACGTCAAATGTGTGTTGTGTTTGGGCTGTGATTCAGATTGTTCCTTCATGTATATCCATCCAGTGCCTTTTTAGTCCAGTAGATTATTTAGATCTGTGTTAAAGTGAAGTTCAAAAGTTGCTGCACAGATCCAGAGCAATCCAGACTGTTCAGTCACTGTAACCTGATTTTGTAGATCAAATATAATCCAAATTGCTTTGTATTTTCATGTTTTTTAAAGCCTGTGTTGTTTTGCTTCCTCTCTGTTTGCTGCCAGCCAAACCTCCTCGCCGTAAATTATTTTTTGTCTTTGGCTATTCCTATATCTATTTGGCACACAGGAAACTGAAAGGGTGGATTTGGCTCAATTGGGCTCAAGGAATATACCTGCTCGCTTGGCGTTCGAGGCATTTCCTTGCAAGCAGTGGGAATTGTATATGAATATGTAGCTCAGTTTGGTGCTCCTGAATTGTTAATCTATGTGGGGGTAATGATCTTGGCCTGCTCCCCATGAAAGTTTTAATAAAGTGGATGCAGAGTGATCACTGAGCTCTGGCTCTTGCTACTTGATATAGCTCTAGGAGGAAACAGCAGGTGTGTACAACTGGTGCCTAATCAGCAGCCCAGTGGGTCGGTTTGGATCTGGCTGTAGCCCTGGCAGTAGCGTCACAACCCCACTGAAAACCTGTAGAGTATGCAACCGGAGAGTCCACAAGTGATTCTAAAGAGCTTTTATCAGGAATGGTCTCTGATCTAACATTTTACAAGAAGAATCAATCCTGTTATCTTGGCAAAGGAATGTTGCACAATAAGCAATTATTGGCACCCCTGGATATAGTGACAATTTTTATTTTTTTATTTTTGTGACAATCTATGGCTTTTGTTGGGCTTGATAAGAACCTAGTTCAAACCTACCCCGTAAGACAGTATGTTGTATATCCCTGAAAGTAGGAACAGAACCAAACCAGCTTACAGCCACCAAAGTGCCCAGAAAACCACAGGAATTAGTAGCCACCCAGCATAGGTTACCAACTGTAATAGAGTCCAATGCAGGTTCTGCAGCAATAATCCCAGTAAAAAGAATGAGGGAGGCTTGCCATTCTGTCATTTGGATGTTCCTTCTCCAAATATTGATATAAATAATAATATTTTGGAAGGCTTTTTATAAACTATACAGTTGAACCATGTTTCTAATATAAAGCTGTCATGTCTGGCTTTTGGGGCCAGGGTGGGACTCCCCTGAACCCCACAAGCAAGGGCCCTGTATGGCCCAAAACCGACTCTGGTGTTTGGGACCCTAGCCCATGTGTGCTATTACATTGATATGTGTTTTAATCACTGTGACAATTTGTCTTTAATTTATGTGTTATGTTAGGCCCTAAGGCTCTGATCATGTACCATAGATCCCCAAGGGCATGGTCTGTGAGTATTCAGGCATACTAAGAATTGCTTGTAAAGTTGAATGCTCAGGTTGTGGTCAGAAAATGCTAATATATGACACTATCCATCTTTTTAAATAGTCCAGTGGTGTGCTGGGTGTAATTTTATAAAAAGCAATTACTCTTAAGAATGGGATGTGATAGTGACTCATTTTATATTCTGTAGAAGGGTGATCCATTTCGCATATTTGTGTGGGGTAAACCATGCTTGTTACACTGACTCCATCTTCGATGTTAAAAGAAAGTAAGATAATTAATTTGTTTTTAACTCCAATGGCACTAGAAAGATAGAAAGAGAAGGATGTATTGGATAAAAGAGTACCATAAAACAGGATGTTGGATAGTTCATTGCTCTCACTAAAGTTGTAATGATTAACCATAACAAACAGATAAGTAACAGAGACCGGGAGAATCCTGTCCCCCTAACCTATTGACAACAGCTAAATGACAGGAGGGCTCAAGCCTGTCAATCAAAATCAGGTGGTTTGGATCAGATCAACTAGTTGGTGATTGGCTGAAAAGTGAGTTGCCCAGTTGTGGGGGAGGGGGGATTAAGGGGATGATTCTTGGTACTTTTTAAAGAGAGAGAGAGAGTCTCTGTCTGTACACTAACCAATGGTGTTTTCTTCTTTATTTATACTCTGCCCTAAGTACAATTGGATAGGAAGGAGAATAAATTATTTTAACAAGACAGTAAGGACCAGGATACACCTGTAACATTTTGTATCTTGAAACTCTGGATTTGGGGCTACTACTGTGATCCCCTTATTCTTATTTCCTGAGTCTGAGCTGTGCACAGAGATAACCCACATTTTCACAATCCAGAGATGTTACTGTAGCAGAAGCCTGGAGGGTTTGGGGTGAACATGGCTCCCTCACCCATGGGTTGTGAGAAACCATCCTTTTGATGGAACAAGAGTCCTAAATTACTCAGGATAATCAACTGCCGCAGAGTATTTTTCCCTATTCAGATTAAGTTAATTGTATATCTGTTATTTCATCTGCACTGCATAAGAATAGTTACTCTGTTACAAATAAATAAAGATGTATGTTGAGGGGGATGAAGGCAAGCAGAATTGAGCTCTATTCCCTGTGGAGTTAATTTGACTATGAAGATTAGAGATCAACTTTAGGATGAGCCCTAGCAGTTCCTGAAGGTGGCAACGTTGGAAACATGCTAAGGGTGTTGAGCCCTCGGTATATAGCACTTCTATGTCTCACCATCATTGCTGTATACATAATGCCAGTTGTGGTCTTTAAAGTACATGTATGTGAGCTTGATTATGGATGCATGTGATAGAGGAGAATAAGTAGTGTATTAAAACATGTGTTATATAGAAAAGTTCAGTTTACTTTGCAAAGTTATTTGCACAAAAGTCAAATCCATCTGTTCACACCCACAGGACCCTTACATAAGCAGGGTACACACAGGAAATACAGCAGGGTACATATGTTGACCTTTCTGGTACAGAGCACAGGAAGTAACTGTTGCGGTTCTTGTACTGAGTATGCAAAAAAAACACTGAGGCGAAAAATGATATAATGTATTAGCATGATTCTGAATTTTAATGTTATGCTCATTCAGGTGGGATTTTCTAGGGGCGTACAAGACCAAATGCAAATGCCAAAAAACATAGGAAATTTTGCTTATATTAAGGTAAGCTAATAATGTCTATTTGGGGATATTTTCATGCAAAAAATGTTTTCGTACACTATACTTCATATACTAATTCTCCTCTATCAGATGCATTCATAATCCAGCTCACTTACATATCCCTTTAACTGATCTCCTCTGAGTAAAATTACACAATATAATAAAGCAGTGCTAAACAAAAGCCCAACATTTTTGGTGCTGTATCCACAAATACCTCTTTTTTAAAATTGCCTGTATCATAGCAAAGTTCCTTGCAACTCTTTTTCTCAGGACATATAATAGTAAAAATCCAATAAATCACACCAGACATATAGAGTGATACATTTTTAAATTAAACAATAAAAAAAAATACTTCTTATACACCAATAAGCACATCCAAAAGGGGTGATTAGTCTGTGACTCACAGTGTACTGGACTGCCACGCAAAGCACTGGTTCAACCTACAGCTCTAAGGATATGGTCACTTTTTCAGGACCTTCCTCTGCATATAAAATCCATCTGGGCCAGGTTAAATGAAGGGTAATATTAGGTACATAATCCTATGTGTTTGACCTTGTATTTCAAATGGTTCTTTTATCAAGGATATGTTGTGCTTTTTTAGTCGCAAAATGCAGTTCTCTCCTCCTTTTAATTCACTTGATCAAATCTTGCTCTTCTGATTGGTCCTTGTCCCAATCAGGTGACTTAAGACTGTCTTTCTCATTGTAGGATTGATCCCTCAATCATGTTTACATTGGTCCTGTGTAAAATGTAATGTATTTGGACTGGTGCAACCCAACACCAGCAAGGTCACTTGTCTTGCAACCTATCGGCATATCAAAGCGGTTGCATCAATGCATACCCACTTGTACGCAATTAATAAAAGAAATTATACATAGCAAGTGGGGAAATACATCTGGTCAAGTATCAGAATCAATTGTATAGATTGTTTTAAATGTATTACTGCTTTTACTTACATTTAATCAATGTATCCCAAACTATAAAATAAATATAGTTAACTATCATCCACTACATATAATACATTTCTATAAAGGACTAAAATTGAATACTTAAATTGCAACACTTAGGGTTCACAGCTGGGTTCGACCTCATGGAGGATATCGTGGCTTGGCACGGGTCCGACGTGTGTCAGCATGGTCCCACTGCAGTCTCAGCTATTTGTTCTAGAGACAGATCTGTCAGAAGTATCTCTCATAGCTTTTGATGCTGTTTCTCCTGATGGATGTTTCTAAGCTGCGGTCTCCCCCCATTTAACTTAACAATACCCTTTTTGATTACTTAGGCTACAAGCAGTTGAGGAACGCAGGACTTGGAATCTCTGGGCCAAAAAAATCCAACCTGAGAAAATCGAAAAAGACGAAAAACAAAAAACAATTAATTACAACACACTCACACACAGCACAGGGGGAGAGCCAGGATTCCTGGGAGTGAGGTTGCAAGCGATTTTAAACCTTATTTGCCGTGTTTCATCACTCAAAAATCGGCTAAGCGAGAAAATAAATGGAGGATGAAAAACGTAAAACAATCTGAAACTGGATGAAAACGAGGCTGAGCAACGCCAGGAATGCAGCACTTCGATAATACACGACGGGAAAGACACTAAAACTTACACCAACAATACCAGGCACGCGGGACTTTGAAAATAAAGCAAACGTCAGTCAGCGCGCGCCACACAAACATTCAGCAGACACACAGAGGGGAAGCGCACAGGGAAGGGACAGGGGGGAGATGCTGGAAAGAGACACATGGCATTCCCAAGCACAAAACTTGCAGGTTAATGAACCCTGCAATGAGCGGCCCGTACAGTAGGCGGGAGGAAAGCTTTGCAATGAGCGCCGAAGGCACTCACCACGGGGCTCTAGATGAGCGCCGAAGGTGATTAGAGAAACAAAAGCCTCACATTGTGTGGCAAACAGCATTGCCTGGCTTACAATTTTATTGCCGTCATTTTTTGACGGGCAATTCGCTAGTATATATATATATATATTATAATTGTTGAACTACAAGACGTCTTCACGCTTTGCGTTGTGCGTAGGACTTAGGCGATGAGCGCTGAAGGCTCTCATCGCCTGCGAGCCACACGTAGCAGGGCGAGACTTTACCTCGCAGCACTTAGGCGATAAGTCCTTCGGCGCTAATTGCCTAAGGCCTGCGAGCTTGGAAGGCTTCAATCCCTCAACGGCTCGCATCGCTTCGCAAGGCTCGCAACAACGACAAATCGAGACGTGACAACAAATCGAGTTTGACAATTATAATATGTGATATATATATATATATATATATATATATATATAGTAAATAAAAAGTACATCTGTGTTCACACTTGAATGTCTAAAGCAAGTTAAAAAACCTGCTTCCAGCTCAGAGTTCCGAGAAAAACAGTTATTACACTGCATTCTGGGAAGTTGAGCTGGGACACACAAATATGGCCACAAATAAATATATATATATATATATATATATATATATATATATATATATATAGTGGTAGATTAGCCTGATACCTTATAAATTATTAGCCTAACACAGTTCTTTTCAACATCTTCATCTGTAGAAAAAGGGGATCATTCGGCCCACCCATCTCTCCGAAATGATCTAATCTAGTTATACTGCTGCCTTCTCCCTGGGGTTAATGGCCACCGTCTCTAAACAGGCAAACTGCTTTCTCTCAGCAGACTTACTTGCCTTGTAGACCTGCTTTGCTCCTGCAGACAGCTCTGCTCTGGAAACCAATGTTGCTTTGCACTGCAGACTGACTTTCCTTGTAGACAGCTCTGCTCTGGAAATCAACTTTGCCTTGCACTGCAGCCTGACTTACCTTGCAGACAAACAATCTTTACTCTCACTCCAAAAGCCACACCCCTTGGTTCTGTCTGTAGGGCTTTTAAATCATCCTGACGAGGATCAGGTGCACTGGCTTGATTGAACTGCAGTTCCAATTAACCTTTGCTTATCACGCCTGGATATATAGCTCTGCTCAATCACAGGCTTATATACACTCCTTGCTTGACTCTGTTACAATATATATATATATATATATATATATATATATATATATATATATATATATATATATATATATATATATATACTAGCGACTTGCTGTTTGCCACAGACATACATTTTTTGGTTGGTCTGAGATCCTTCAGCGCTCATTGCGAGCCTCTTGGTTGTTGTATTTTTTTTATCAGAGGCGCTGATCTGCTTTTTGCCCTTATTGCAAGGCTGTCCACTGGTGTAGTTTGTGTGCTATGAGCAGCGTTGGCTCTCGTTGTGAGGCGCGCGGTGAATGGCTTTTGCGTTTATTGCGATAGTGTTTTTTTTTTTTTGTGTATATGTATTTTGTATGCTAATTAAATAAGTAATACATTAATATAATTTTACCTTTTTGTAAGTAATATATGCAGGAAGCATTGTGCTGAAGAGCTGACAATCTGTTTTGATGTTCCTTCAGCATACAGTGTAAGTGCACTTTTGTGGAGCTGAGGTGTAAGTGTCAGCAATGTGTGCAGTGTGTAGTGTAAATAGGCTGCGTGCGCGAGGGCAAGACGTTAGTGTAGCTGTGTACTTCCGCATTCTGTAAGTTAATGTTGTAAAATGGCGGCGAATGTGTATGTGGTACGCGGCTGTGGATGAATTAGTGTCCTTGCTAAAAGTGTATCTTGTACCTCGTACGGCTTTTTGGAAAAGCTGTATGTGCTTGTTGGTGTTCTGCGTCTTTAGGGTCGTGTATGCAAGATTTTAAAACATGAAGGTATAATCCCCCTCCTGTCCTTGACATCCCTCTTCTCACTGCTGTAAGGAGAATTCAGGAAGCGGTGTGGCATAGTCACAAATCAAACATGAGAACTAATGCTAGAATTAATGAATATTTCAGTTTAGCAAGGTGTCAACTATCAATCCTTATTCAAAGAATATAGAAATGAAAGTTGGCACTTTGTTATATATAGGAATGTGTAATTTGTTAAAAGAACACTAAAGTCACAATTTCTGCTTTGCACCACCAGCATTGTTTAGGAAAAGGTTGAATAGATGTGTGAGACTAGCGGGATAAGGGAGTAGCAGTGATGGAATAGGATCGGTTAAGCAAGGTGAGAGGTTGATAGAAGACCAGAGACTTCATCATCCATTACAAATGAGGAGCAAATTTTAGTTGTATTAGGGAAGGGCAAATCTTGGGTGTTATCAGTTTGATGAGAGGAGTGAGTGTTTAAGACAAATGTCAGTTTTAGTTTTAAAGTCGGAGGCAACATCTTTATATAGATTCTGAAACAGATTTTCACAGTTACACAGTTCTCTCTCCCATATCACAAATATAGTTGTTGTAATTGCGGGCTTGCCAAAAGTTGTTGGTAACGTTATGTTAAAATTGCGGACATCGCACAGCGAGCCCCACAATTGCGGCCCTTTGCAAAGCGAGGGCCGCGGTTTCGGGCCGCCAATGAATGGCGAAGGCAGTCATTGCGCTGGTGGAGATGAGATCTGCAGGCGCTCATCCCCACGACACGCATGACTTAGGCAACCGCGGGACGGACTCAAAATTATGGCCCGTACTACTTAGTACACTAAGCACGTACATAGACTGCGGGGCTCGCAAAAATATGAATTTAATGTCTGAACCGCCGAACTGGAAATACCTGAAAAAAAACACAAATATGACTGAAATTAACTTGCACACAGCACTGGGGAGAGCCAGGGAGCCTGTGAGTGAGGTTTCAAGTTAATTTGAGTCATATTTTGTATTTTTTTTACGATTGAAAATCGCCGAAGCGAGAAAAAAAATGGCGGACGATAAAAATTAAACAAGACGAAAATGAGGCCGAAGGACGTAAGAAGTGGACGAAGGACGTAAAAACGAGCCCTAAGCACTAAGACTTAACACAAACCAGTAACACTTAATACAAGGCAGTAACATTTAACTCAAGCCAGTAACACTTAACCCAAGGCACTAAACTACACAGGTCTATAAAGTACACAAAGGGAGAGGCTTGCAATGAGCGCCGAAGGGGATCATTGCAAAGCAGGAAAGGTGTGGATTGCCAAAACAGCAATGAGCTGCAAAGCCGCTCATTGCAGGGCTCGCCATGAGCACCAAAGGCGCTCATGGCGGGGCTTGTGAAGTAGACGGGGGAGAGGCTCGCAATGAGCGCCGAAGGTGCTTAGAGGAGCCATAGCCTCACATTGTATGGCAAACAGCATTGCCTGGCTTAAAATTTTATTGCCATAATTTTTTGACAGCAAGTCGCTAGTCCACTATAATAGTTAGCAGCATGTGAGTAACGCCTGTGCAATGTGTACTGTGCAGGCGCTACTCACATGCTGCTTGCTGGCGCTCTGGGGGGTATTGCGCAACTTGCACATCTGTCAGCCGCTGCCTTTATGAGCTCCCTCAAGCTCAGATGTTCATCTACCGATAACCACTATAATACCATAGGAAAATAGGCCACAGTGTTTATTGCGCTAGAGGCCATCAGGGAGAAGAATACAAATGGCATTGATGCTGCAATGAAATAATGCTTATACATCTTTTGCCAGGCCCTATACAACTTTTCTGGGTTCATGGCCTCCCTAAAAATTGTTTAATTTGTTTGATGTTGAGATTGTTTTCACCAGCATGGCTCAGCAGAAAGGCAGGACGCCCAAGGCTTGGCATAAAGGACTACATGCCTCCTCACCTATGACCAGCACATGCTCCAGAAACCAAACCAGTGCATCTTAAGCTGATGCCGATACACTCCCAGTCATAAGCTGCTTTCAGTAACTAAGGGAAAACTCCAGGACCAGTAGATATATGAGAGGCCGATGAACCAGAGCTGCTGCAAATGGATTGAAAAAGAACACCAAAGCCATTAATATGTAGATGAATGTGGCCTCACATAAATCCAAAAACATTTAGATTCCTTCTTTACAATTCTTTGAATCACAACCACTGGAAGCCCCATTTAAGCTGCTTCCATGGCCTCTTCTATGCAAAGCGTATGGGTACCAAATTCTCCTGTTGTAAAACCCAAATGCTGTAAACAAATCATCAATAGTTTGGAGAATTGGAAGCAAAAAAGAGCCAACCCAGTTTCATGAATAAAGAAAAGGCCCTGCAACAATCAGTACCCACCTGATGTAAAACAATCTATCTCTCCTTACCTATCTGGTCAGTCTTGTACCTCTGGAGTTATACTACAACAACATTATCAATCAAAAAGCCAAGGCTGACACCTAATGTCCTACCACAGCAGAATCACCCTGCTCCTTGCAAGAGGAGCCAAAGCAAAATCCCCATCCTCTTATCTGCACCTTCTGTCAGTTGAAGCACCACATGCCACGTCCCATACCCTTTTGTATGAAAGCCCAGTTGATGGTGCTGGAAAACGCAACACTAGTAAGACTCTTTCTCTACCTCAAGCTCCACAAAATGGTCTTGAGAACCTAGTTGTCGGCTCTCACCTCCAGGATCAGCAATCTGTAACAATCCCACAGAAAACGTGACAAGGCATTGGCGATACCGTTCTGAGAAATAGGAACATGTTTAGCCCTAAACCACAAGTTCAAGTGCAGACAGCCCAAAACTCAATATCTCTGCAAGCGTACTACCAGGCAGATGATGCTGACACAACACTGATGGTGTATACTATCTGCCTATCTCATAAGCCATCACCCCAAATAAACCATTAAATAACTATAGGAAACAGTTGCAAAAAGGACAGATTTCTTGTCAAACTAGCTGCAACCCAATCCACTGGCCATGCAGCAGCACACCAATATCCCCCGAAGAAGGTCACACAATCGTATCTCCAGGTGCATCCATGTACAGTTTAAGATTAATGTAAGATGACTGTCATGAATGGATGAAAGGTAAGCCACACCCTCATATCCTCCTTCAGTATAGCCATAGCTTTTAATGAAGTGATATTGGACACGAATGCCCACTTTCGCCAAAGCCAGTCTTCTGCAAAATATCCTCATATCAGTTCCATTCACCATCTGAAGCAGTCACTTTTGCCGGAGTGCAGCCAGTGTCACTGAGCCTCATACCATCCTCCGGACCAGAAGCACTGGCCAACTGACATATTTCCCAGGTCCATTCATCTAAGTTTCATTTACCTCCAGACCTAGAGTCTCACACACCACCACTCTTTTGTCTCTGAACTCTTCTAACATGAAAGCTACCTATGATTTGTGTTATTTAATAGTGCAGGCTTCTGCACTATCACCTGCATTTTTCACAGGTGATACTCTAAAAGACTTAATCACTAATTAATTCTCCACTCCACTACTCTTTTCAATTTCTTGTCAAGCCCTTGTTTCTCCCTTTTAATTACTTCAAAGTTTGTTTCATTACCCCTTTAGTCTGTAAGCTTGTGAACTCCGTCATATGTATGATTGTTAGCTCAAGGGCAGGGTCACCAGCTCCTTTAGTATCAGTCTGTCAAAATATGTACCGCAGCACTACAGAATGTATTGACACTATATAAATGAGAGATGATATTAATATCCTCCATGTGGGAATAATCCAGTTGCATATGCCACAGGGAATCTCTCTTAGGTTGGGTGGCATCACAGAAGAGCTCCCAACTTACCGAAGACATTTGAAAAACGTCACGTAACTCATCAATAAGTCAAGTCTTCTGAGACATAAAGCAAGTTCTATGACTGCATCTCAATGCCGCCATCCCCACGACAATCTTGACCTTCAGCAGTGTATAAGAGCAGAGAGACCCTTGGTGTGGAGTCCTGCCCAATCATCAATAAAGGATCAACTGCCGTTAAAGTTTAAGAAGAGACAAGTGTCACTTCTCATTTATTTTTTAACTGTGCCCCATTTTTTTGTTTTGTTGAAAATAAAATGTTTCACTGGTATTGCGTCATATGTACTTACTGTTTATAATGTTCTGTATGCAAAACTAAAAAATAAAGATTAAAAAACATTCATTAGTATTCTATGTATTTTTATAGCAATACACAAGACCAAGATAAGATATCTATCCTGTTATGTGCACACATGGCACGGGAAGCCTCCTGGTGCCGGGCGCGCTCGCGTCCCGATGTACTCCCTAAGCCCCTACCCCCCTTGCCGGCCCTAACCCCTACACCAGTTACGGGGCCTAACCCTAAACCCCTACCCCCCTTGCCGGCCCTAACCCTAACCTCCTAACCCTCCTAGCCCAACCCAAATCCCATAAAAGTAACTTTGTAAGCCCCTAACCGTAACCCCCTACACCACTTACCTGCCCTAACCCAAAAACCCTAACCACTTACCGGCCACTTAGGGACAGATATGTCGGGACGACTGTGGCGCGCTTCCTGTGCATGCATATAACAGGATAGGTCCTAAGACATTGTTACAAAATACTATGCACTTTCCTTTGCCCTCCAATATTAGATAGAGATAATACCCCCCTTCCCCTGGATGACTAACTTGTTGTGGTGAAGGGGCATGTGCACTTCAATGGTCACTCAAGATGTGCAGGTCATAGCAGAGATGCCAAACAAATGGCAGTCCACTGGAGAAGGAACTGGCAACTCATTCCAGTATATTTGCCATGAAAACCTTTTGGATAAGCAAAACCAGAGACAAAATGTCCCTGGTGTGCTGCAGTCCACAGGGTCACGGAGAGTGGGACATGACTGAAGGACTAAACATTGCCATGAATAGTATGCCATGGTGATTTCATTGTAATGTTGTTTTAATATAAAACGGTGTGAAATGATTAAAATAATCTATATATTGTGAGAAACCCTATGATACTTGCATTATATAAGTGTTTTCCATTTATAATATACTTTACAATGCATCATAATCATTTTCATAATGACACCTAGAACTTATTTCACATTCAGGGTGTTTTGGCATATAGTATTTAGTTATCATGGCTGATTTGTAACTGAATCATTATACCCCGAGCAGTTGTACAGTTGCTGTGTACTGATTGCTCACTCCCATGATCTGTAGTTATATGCATTGCTCAAGCCTCATTGTTATTATTTTACTGTGCCATGCCACTGTCAGGGTGTAAGGCGTGTATTACAAGTCGTTATATGATTGGTCAGACCTGTTGTCAGTTATTTCTGTTTAGCTAATCCAGTGAATAAAATATGTCTACGCCCCGCCCAGTTACTCAAGGCAAACAGTAATTGGTTAGCAAGCACGTCGGTTACTAGCGTGCGTTTTGCTAATTGGCTACTGTGCTAGACAATCACGTTATTCCTCCCTCCCCCTCCTCTTTGTCCCCAACGACGCAATATTTCCTTTCCTAGTTGGTTCAGCCCTGCTGTCCATAACGGCACTATAACCCCGCCCTCGTGCTGGCGTTGGGCACAACTGCACACCTGCTGAACTGTGATTGGCTTTTGTACCCTGTCAGTCACAAACCATCTCATCCCCTCTTTTCCCAGTGTGCCGTGCGCGCCGCGGCCTTGTTCGCGCCTTTAGCCCGCGGATCCGCCGCCGCCATGTCCGAGTATCCCGGAGTACAAACCGGGAACCGCAAGGACGCCTTCGCTGACGCTGTTCAAAGGGCCCGTCAGGTAAGTTTGAAGAGCGCGGCACGGGGACAGTGGAAAGCCTGATTGTGAGGGACAGAGGCCGGTGTGAGAGGAAGAGAGGCCGGCTGTGTGACATCGCACTGAGGAGGGATAGGAGCCGAGCTACTGAGGGAGAGCGAGGTGTGAGGAGGAGAGGCCGGGGATGTGAGAGAGCACAGAGGAGGGATAGGAGCAGAGGAGAGGCTGGGGATGAGAGAGAGCACCGAGGAGGGATAGGAGCAGAGGAGATGCTTGGGATGTGAGAGAGCACCGAGGAGGGATAGGAGCAGAGGAGAGGCTGGGGATGTGAGAGAGCACCGAGGAGGGATTGGAGCAGAGGAGAGGCTGGGGATGTGAGGGAGCACCGAGGAGGGATAGGAGGAGATGCTGGGGATGTGAGGGAGCACCAAGGAGGGATAGGAGCAGAGGAGAGGCTTGGGATGTGAGAGAGCACCGAGGAGGGATAGGAGCAGAGGAGAGGCTGGGGATGTGAGAGAGCATCGAGGAGGGATAGGAGCAGAGGAGAGGCTGGGGATGTGAGAGAGCACCGAGGAGGGATAGGAGCAGAGGAGAGGCCGGGGTGAGAGATGTGAGAGAGGAGGGATAGGAGCACAGGCCAGGGATGTGAGAGAGCACCGAGGAGGGATAGGAGCAGAGGAGAGGCTGGGGATGTGAGAGAGCATCGAGGAGGGATAGGAGCAGAGGAGAGACTGGGGATGTGAGGGAGCACCGAGGAGGGATAGGAGGAGAGGCTGGGGATGTGCGGGAGCACCGAGATGGGATAGGAGGAGATGCTGGGGATGTGAGGGAGCACCAAGGAGGGATAGGAGCAGAGGAGAGGCTTGGGATGTGAGAGAGCACCGAGGAGGGATAGGAGCAGAGGAGAGGCTGGGGATGTGAGAGAGCATCGAGGAGGGATAGGAGCAGAGGAGAGACTGGGGATGTGAGGGAGCACCGAGGAGGGATAGGAGCAGAGGAGAGGCCGGGGATGTGAGGGAGCACAGAGGAGGGATAGGAGCAGAGGAGAGGCTGGGGATGTGAGAGAGCACCGAGGAGGGATAGGAGCAGAGGAGAGGCTGGGGATGTGAGGGAGCACCGAGGAGGGATAGGAGGAGAAGCTGGGGATGTGAGGGAGCACCGAGGAGGGATAGGAGGAGAAGCTGGGGATGTGAGGGAGCACCGATGAGGGATAGGAGCAAAGGAGAGGCCGGGGTTGTGAGAGAGGAGGGATAGGAGCAGAGCACAGGCCGGGGATGCGAGAGAGAACCGAGGAGTGATAGGAGCAGAGGAGAGGCCGGGGATGTGAGAGAAGAGGGATAGGAGCAGAGGAGAAGCCGGGGATGTGAGAGAGCAGCGAGGAGGGATAGGAGCAGAGGAGAGGCCGGGGATGTGAGAGAAGAGGGATAGGAGCAGAGGAGAGGCCAAGGATGTGAGAGAGCACCGCGGTGGGATAGGAGCAGAGGAGAGGCCAAGGATGTGAGAGAGCACCGCGGTGGGATAGGAGCAGAGGAGAGGCCAAGGATGTGAGAGAGCACCGAGGTGGGATAGGAGCAGAGGAGAGGCCGGGATGTGAGAGAGCACCGAGGTGGGATAGGAGCAGAGGAGAGGCCGGGGATGTGAGAGAGCACCGAGGTGGGATAGGAGCAGAGGAGAGGCCGGGGATGTGAGAGAGCACCGAGGTGGGATAGGAGCAGAGGAGAGGCCTGGGATGTGAGAGAGCACCGAGGTGGGATAGGAGCAGAGGAGAGGCCAGGGATGTGAGAGAGCACCGAGGTGGGATAGGAGCAGAGCAGAGGAGAGGCCGGGGATGTGAGAGAGCACCGAGGTGGGATAGGAGCAGAGCAGAGGAGAGGCCGGGGATGTGAGAGAGCACCGAGGTGGGATAGGAGCAGAGGAGAGGCCAGGGATGTGAGAGAGCACCGAGGTGGGATAGGAGCAGAGGAGAGGCCGGGATGTGAGAGAGCACCGAGGAGGGATAGGGGCCATAGGGAGAGCGGTGTGTGTGAGGAGGACAGGACTACTATCTGACAGACGGACAGTGGGAGGCGAGCTATGGGGGGGGGGGTCAGAGGCTGGGAGAGAGCACTAAGAGTAGGCTCAGCGGAGTCCGGTGTGCGAGAGACCACCTTTAGGATGGGAAACCGGTGTGCGAGAGAGGAGGGAGGCTGAGTAGTCAGATGGGTGAGAACTGTAGGGTGGCGGGGCCAGTGTGTGGCATCAGGTGTGTGTGCACTTACAGTGCTAGTTATATTTGCCTCCCTATAATCACTTTGTCTGTCTTTGGGTCTCCATGGTGCTGATTTTTAGTGCATCTTTAGCACAACCACTGATATATATACGGCTCTACAGATTTGTGTGTAAAACTGTTGGTTGGTTGGTACGTACAGTGATTAACACCAACTTTAGTACCCAGGCGGATTACTGAGGAGCCAGACTTTTTCTTACAAGCATGGGAATGGTGTATGGTTACCAAACAAAAGTGAGTATCCAGGCATAAAACATTAGCAGTGGCACCTTGGCCCAGGGAGGGTTTTGTCAAGTGTGTCCCAGGTTTGTGTGACTGGTCCTTAAGTGCCATCTGTTTACAATATGTTTGTGTTAGAGAAAAGGTAAGTTACAATGACTGATCCACTGATAGACTCACCTGTACTCCAACAAGACATTCTGAGCAAATTTGTCCTCAAAGACTAGTGTATAATACGTTTGCACAGTGTTATAGTATATGACTTTTGTGTTCAGATCTCTTGTGTCGATCAGTTTACACTTATTGTTTTGTGTGTGGAGCTGAGTTTCACAGTGTTTATTTAGTGAAATGTTTGTGACTCCACAGGTCTAGGTGTATAAATCGGTGTACTTCTATATAATGCATTAGATCTGTACATTGTGGTGTGTGCAATAATATGGCACAACACAGTGCAGTTGTATTGTACAGTTGTCTGTATTCAGTATTAGTCTTTTATATCCTGAAAGAAGACTGGTACATCCTTTATAATTTTGGAGATCCATACATAGGTATTCTAATCTAAATGTAGTGTTACAGTACTGTGGCAACAGGTTGTATAGTATTGTCACTGAGTAATACTGTAGGTTAGTGTATAATACTAGGGGACTGCCTGTTAATGTGTACCTGTGTGTGCGCGCAGTTAGTTTGCTCAGTTTATATTTGATTTTCTGTGTATTGCCTTTGTCACACGTATACAAAAACTTCCAATTGCAGTTACATCTTGCCTCAGGGTACTGTACAGACAGCATTAAAGTTCTCCAATTGCAGTCTTCATGATCCTGTTGCAGACAAATGTATTCTTTTATGATGTGAGTTTTTCTTTATATATATATATATATATATATATATATATATATATATATATATATATATATATATATATATATATATATATATATATATATATATATATATATACATACATACATACATACATACATACATACATACATACATACATACATACATACATACATACATACATACATACATACATACATACATACATACATACATACATACATACATACATACATACATACATACGAATTGCCCGTCAAAATATGACGGCAATGAAATTGTAAGTGAGCTTATGCTATTTGGTGTATAATAATAAAATAACTAATAGATTAATAAAGTAATATACTTTACCTATATTGAAGTAATATATGCAGGAATCATTGTGTTGAAGAGCTGACAATCTGTTTTGATGTTGCTGCAGCATTAGTGGTGTGGAGCTGCTGTGATGAATGTGTGTAGTGTAATAGTGTGCGTGCGCAAGACCAAACCGTTGGCGTAGTTGTGTACTTCCGCATTGTATAAGTTATTGTTCTAAAATGGTGGCTAATGTGTCGTATGCGTCAGTAGCGGAATGAATATCCGTAGGTGTTTTGTGGTGTTTTGCTTGTTTAGAGTGCTGTAGCCTCGTTTTCGTTTTGTTCGGCGGCCATTTTTTCTCTCGCTTAGAGAATTTGTTATTGTCTAAACTCTTTTATTTTTAGTTAAATTAAGGTGTAACTTCATTTTTTGAGGTCCTGGGTGCCCCCTCTTGCTGTAGGTAAGCTTTTTATGTATGTGTTGTGTGTATTTATTGTGTTTTTAATTTTTTCATGACTGCGGGTTGCTGACGATTTTTGCGAGGTCGTAATGGGTGGTAACATGTCTCATATGTTGTTTGCATAATGACGTAAAGTTTGTGAGGGTCGCAGTTGCTGGCAAGGAGCGCCTTCGGCGCTCCATGCCAGCAACTGCGGCCCTCGCTTCGCGAGCCCGCAATCGTTAGCAACAACTCGTATGCTCACAACTATATATGTGATATATGTAACATATTTTTTTTTTTTTTTTGTACTCAAACTGACCTTTGGTAATAGACATGGACAATAGGCTTAAGATGGAAGAACAAGCTTTAAATATACAGGTAGTCAAATGGCTTATTGCCAAATGCTGGAAATCAGAACTTATTCCATCACTGAATGAAGTATTAACAATTCTCAAAAAGAACAGAGAATTAAAGGGATCTATATGACATGGGCATTGTTTTATCCAGGTTTAACAGCTGATTTGGGATAAATATTTCCATTCTTTAAACTCATAAGACATAACCCTTTTTTAGTTTTTGTATGACTGTAATATATCTTGTATTTGTATATTTGTGTTTTGTATAATTTTGTAATCTGTTTTGTTATTTGTACAAAGTGAAGTAAAAAAAAAAAAAAAAAAAAGAAATACCATGTTTGTGTAACTGGAGTACATCTTCCTGGTCTAGTATTTTAGTTATGCATATAAAAATAAGGTAGTTCATAGTGTGAATCTTCCTATTTACCTGTGTTTTGGCCAGTCACACATGCACTCCAGCCTCCTAATGTATTTGTAAACCTGAGAGGTTAAAGTGAATGGCACACCCAGGTAACTGGGTAGGTTCACACTACCTGACAAGTTTTATATCAAACCTTGGATCCAGCAAGATAAGTGTTTATCCACAAATTGCTTTAAGATCTAGGTAAGAAGGGGCTTGACAAATCCTGGGAACAAGGTAGGCATGGCTTCTAACTTTTCACTACTGGCACCTGCCTTTTGGAATACTCTGCATGTATCTATATGCAAGCACCATTCCCTGGCTCCTAATAGTAGTTTAGCCCGACTCCACAAACTGCAGGTTAACTTGATATACGTTTGTTGACTCCTAAAGTAGGACATTCTCAGAAACCAGGGAGGCAATCCAATGTTAGAAAGTCATTGGAGTTTGTCATTCCATGCTGATTTAAAGGTCACTCCTTCTTTCCCTTTTGTTTTCTGCTACAGATTGCAGCGAAAATTGGCGGCGATGCCACTGCTGGAGTTAACAACACCCCAGAATTCAACTTTGTGGGGCAAAAGAGACAGCTTGAAGATGGAGGTAGATGATAATACTTTTCCTGTTTGTAAATGTTTTTCATCCAATCAGTATTTTCTGGGTCTCTTGCTTCAGCTGTGACTTCACTTTCTTTTTTTTTTTTTTTTTTCTCTAAAGTGGAAGCATTTCTAATTTGTGGTAGCTATATAGAGATGGCGGAAACATTCCAGCTATTTTCTTTGTTTCACTGGCAATTTCCATTGTGAATTGTCTTGTTCTATATTTGTGTGGTCCCATCTAAGAATCTAAAAAAAAAAAAAATGTTCCCCGCCCCAAATCCCAGACAACTGTCTAGCAGAAACCTTTAACACCAAATATCTTCCATCCTTCTTGCACCTCATATGTAAATAAATGTGTCTCTTTATATTTGGCTTGCTGCAACATCCTCTGTTCACAATCAGTTTACCTTTTTGTGATAGCCATTTAGAGCCTCCATCCATTGTAACTATTTTTCTGTTCCTTTGATAGACCAGCCAGAGTGCAAGAAATTGGCAACCCAGAGTGAACGTAAGTAGTTAAGTCTTGATCAAAGCAGCCACTCTAACCTGTGCTGTCATGTTTACTACTGATTGGTCTTTTTGCTAAAGCTCCATCATTTTCTGTGGTGTTAAATAGAAGGGGTCGTGACCTGACAGAATTAAACGCTATCTATCGATCTATCTATCTCTATATCTATCTCTCAAAGAGGTTGCTCTCAGAGTGGCTTATCATGTCCACAGAACTAACCTATTAAGGTTGGCTCTTTCTCTGATTGAGCACCTCTATTTTGTTTTATGTTTATTCAAATTACCCTTAGGGATTAGTCTCCCTAAGGGTAATAAGGGAATCCAGACGTGGACCCCTTGCTCACTGTGCCTTAGGGAGTCATCAGCTACACCTCACTGACGAGGCCGAAACGTACGTCTGGGCTTTGCTGTTTCTCCTGCTCGGGGTAGAATTGCCTGGTATTTTGGGGCTAGATCACACTAGTGAGTGGGACCAGACTGATATACTACAGGATATTTGTTCCTGTGAAGGGCACAAGTGAGCTAAAAGAGGCTGCTCTTAGTGGATTATCATGTCCACAGAACTAACCTATTAAGGTTAGTTCGTTCTCTGAGCACCTCTATTTTGTTTTTTTTTGTACAATATATTTTCATAGCTAATTTTAAAAGTAGGTTTAACATGTAGAACTTACACTGACATTTTACATTGTCAGCTCTCAAGAGTACAGATCTAAATTTGAAGATAAATATATTTATTGTTGAGGAGATATTAGCATATTTTGTAATTTAGTATTGTTTTTTTTTTTAAGCGGATATAAATTGGTCTTATTTTTATATAAAGTACAGGCAGTCCCCAGATTAACGGTATATCTAAGTTTTTTTTTTTCTGGATTATGAATGGATCTGATAGCGCATAATCGGTAGTTTATGCAAACTTTTTTTTTTGCATGGGAAAAAAGTACCAAAATAAACATTAAGAAACTCGCCCCGATTTTTGCAAGCTGTAGCTTTTGTTAGTCAACACCCCTGAAAATCCCTGCTACGATTAGCATAACATTCATAATTTGTTTTGGCGAATCAAGAGTAAGCAGAGATTAGCTGATGCATTTGTATAATATTCTGGGGTTCCTGTGTTGCAAAGCAGCCTGGGATATGTTGTCTCTATTTATCCTTGTGCTCTGATTCAGCTGTGAGCTCAGACCCCACCCAACCATGTGATTCCATCCAGCAGCAAGTACTTCCTTTGAAAGGTCAAACTCAGTACTTGGCTGCTTTCTCTGCATACTTGGTTATGTAAGCTTTCTGTGGGTGTGCAAAGCTGGGTTTTACTTTCCTGCCTATAACTGAACTTTTCTATATGACGCATATTTGTATGATAATCGCTGCCTGTTTCATACCAAACATTTGAAACCCAGGAAATGTAGATATACCTTTTAAGGACGAGATACATTCCTGAAAGTCTTTAAACCAGATATGTATGCAAATTGAATCCTTGATGAATACTATAATGGCTCATTTGTGGTAATAAGTGTAATACTGTAGTAATAATAATACCCCAGTACTGTAATATGTTACAGAAGGTGTTGTATTATTTAAACATAGCATAAGAACAAACTCATAAGGGCCGTCTAACACGGGGGCCACCTATAATTAGGTTTACCTTTTCTGTTCTGGTCTAGATGCAGTTTACTTATATCAAATTTTTTTTTTTTCTTCTAGCTATTTCCTCTCCACTTGCTCCTGTTCACCCACCTCGGTAAGATGCTCTGCTCTGTCTGCTTACTTTTTTCATTCTTGGCATCCTCTCTCTCTAATCTCTACATTCTACCAATTTACTATATACAATTGTACACCCTTAGGTCGTCATCTCTAACAGAAGAGTATCGTGTGCCAGATGGGATGGTAGGACTCAGTGAGTATTAGAAAAAAAAAACATACGCCTCCCCAACGTACTGAACATAACTTCATGCTTATCCTTAAAGGGTTACTGTATTATTGCGCCAACACTTTACAGTTTGAATACTGTAGCAAGAGCTTTTTAATTTTTTTTATTTATTTTAAGTGTTGTTTTTATTGTAAAATTTAAATAGTCTGCCTCCGGTCAGAGGTCTTTCTCTTTTTTCCAGTTTATTAAAGGGACAATGTAAGACAGGTGCATTTTGAAATCATAGTGAATGTGTACCCTGTTAATAAAAGTCTTTGAACATCGTTTGGCTAAATTTGGTGTAATCGCTTACATTTTTATTAGCATTTTTTTCTCTTCTACAGTAGAAATCCATGCTTGGCTCTTTGACTTGTTAGTTCCCTCACTCAGTGCAGTCACTGGGCTGTTTGTTGTTCTTCCTTGAAGTAAGCATTACACAAGGTAAATGTTTCTGTGTGTAAGCTTTTTGTGCACTGCAAGATAAACAATGTAAGCAGCCAGTGACCCTGCGCTAAGGATTGGCAGTTTCAGAGAGGGCAGTATAGATGCCTACAATATACCAAACACATAATGAAAAAAGTCAAAATATATATTGAGATTTAACCATATTATTATAGTCAAAGGTTTTTATTATCATGATACTTTACTGTTATTACGCTGCATTTCAAAATGTGTCTGCATTACTATGTCCGTTTTGAGCTTGTGCACATCTGGTGGCATAAGGGTTATTAATGTACAATGTCTGGACCACCACAAAGTTATTTATAAAAATTCCATCCAGACGAGACCACGTCCTCTCAATGAGTTGATAGACAGTGGTACAAGTTGTAACCTCAGTTCCATCTGTAGTTGAGAGTTTGTTTGAAATCGGGTTACATAAATCCTTCTTTTTCTATGAGTGTGTGAAAAATCGTGCTTTCTCAAAGTAACTCCAGTAAATTAGTTTCATATTTTTTCCAGTTATTGGTCGTGGAGGGGAGCAAATCAACAAGATCCAGCAGGAATCTGGCTGTAAAGTACAAATCTCTCCAGGTAATGAGGTGTTTTTTTTTTTTGCTTTGCTTGTATCTCCTTAGCTTGTTTACCGGTTTGTCTAATTCTCTTGTGACATGTAAGTACAAATCATTTGTTAATTAGTAACATGGCTACAGGAATGGCTAAATGAGCTGTGTAGTTTCTATAAAATGAATCTTTCAGGTTTAGCAATTGGACTTGAACATTTAAATAACTAATATATACATTTTAGCTTGTACCTAAAAATTAAAAACATGTTTAAAATATGAATACGATGAGGAGCATCTGATTCTTCTTACTGTATTCAGTGCATGTACAGGACCCATATGTGCCTTAAACTAGTAATGTGAGCCCTCACTCTTCAGGGTAGATTTCTTCTCATTTAGGGGTACCTTCATTGACTGGATTGTCAACTAAATTGTTTTTTTTTATTGCAACAGATGATGTTCAATATTGTTGTCATTATAAGCACAGGGCTGCTGTAAACCCAACTAGTTTGAACATTGAATCCCGACCAAGTAACCTTGCAAGGGTTGAATATGATTGGAGTCAAGATACCCTACTTTGCCTATTATGTACATTTTACTTCTGACAAATGTTTGTATTACGATGAATAGATGGAGTCCGCCCTTTTTCTGTCCTTTATTTTAGATAGCGGTGGTCTGCCAGAAAGGGTTGTGTCTTTGACGGGTTCTTCAGATGCTGTACAGTGAGTTAAATATATTAAATATTGTGTAGTTGTGATGTGTACCCAGTAACAATTTATTCATGGTTCCCTTGTGTATGTTTGTTTTATATTTGATCGGTCACTGTGTTGTTCCCCCCCCCCCCCCCCCCCTCTGATATTTTATCTCTGCCACTCTGGAGACTGACTTCCCTCTTTTTCATAGGAAAGCAAAGATGTTACTGGATGAGATTGTTGCAAGGGGTCGTGGGGGACCTCCTAGCCAATTTCATGATAACTCTAATGGGCAGAATGGATCGTTACAGGAGATCATGATCCCAGCAGGCAAAGCAGGGCTAATTATTGGCAAGGGGGGTGAGACCATCAAACAGCTACAGGTGAGAGGAAAGAGTGTCTGGCAGTAAATGTATGTTTTAGTACAGATGGGAGTGGTCTCAGATGCCACTTCACATACAACCTCAGACTAACCATTTACTGCATGCTTGATTCAATCTTCTAAACAAATGGTAGTCAAGTTACTTAACTTTAACCTATAACTGTGAAGTGCTTCTCTCCATTATTTTCATTCTCCCCTTTCCTTTCACCTCAGGAACGTGCAGGTGTGAAAATGATCCTGATACAAGATGGGTCACAGAACAGCAATGTGGACAAACCATTGCGTATTGTGGGGGAACCTTTCAAAGTGCAGGTAGAAAATAATGGGTTTTTAATAAAGATACTGTTGCATATATGTTTAATAATGTACAATACCCAGTGAGCCACCTTGAATGAATATGCCATGGTTTTGGTAATTTGACAATTTTCTGAAGATGTGGAAAGCAGATGACAATCTAATCTGGTAGCGCTGCTTTACAGCCTAATAGCCAATAGTTGAAAAATAGTCTGGTTTTAAGTGCAGCCACAAAATGGCTAGTTCCACTCCTCTAAAGTGGTATGGAATTGTATACTCTCAACAGTCTATCAGCTCTCCAGTGAAGAGAGAAATGCCAATCAGTCACAGCATCCCATATAAACGAGAACGACCAAGCATGGTGATTCCCTGTGTGTTGATGGTGTTGTTACAATCATTATTACATCAAAATGTATATGAAGGCAAACAAATGAAATCCTTAAGTCTACAATGATTGCTATGTTTGCACATTTTTATTCAGTTTATGCAGCTGCGTATGACAGAATTAGAATACATGTACTAAATATATGTTTTACTATATTTATCAGCCTTGTGTACTCATAGAATCCAACCTTAATCATATTATCCCATTTTTTTGCACATGTCCAAAGTTTTAATGTTATAGTTGGTTATAGCAATACCTCTTGCCATCTCACTTTTTTTATGAACTATTTCCAATATTAATAAATTACCACTTTGTCAAATTTCTAACCATGCTGTTTAGCCACCCAAATTATGATATATTAACAATTTTATCTTCTCTTTACTATCTGGGGTGTAGGATGAAATGCCACCTGGAACAGGGGTGTCCAAGTGGCTCCTGCTGGGCCGCACACAGGCCTGGAATTGAGCATATCCCTGCTGCATGCAGGTCAGTGAATCACTTCTTCAGTCATGCTGATTGACTCACCTGTGCACAAAAAAAGGAAATCCTCAATTCCAGGCCAGTAGGCGGCCCAGCAGGACCGAACTTGGACACCCCTGATCTAGAATATGCTGGAAAAGATCAAAACCTTTCCAATACTCTTGAAAAATCATGTTTACTCCCTTTTTGGGGCTGCAAAAATGTCTGGGGTTCGTTTTTTTTTTTCCTGTTCAGGGTAGAATTGCCTGGTATTTCTGGGCTGGATCACTCTACAGGCAACCCTCCACATTCACGGGGGTTCCGTTCCTGGGGTTCCTGCAAATGTCAAAACGTGAATTATTATTTATTAACTTTTATTTGTATCGCACCAACAGGGGATAAGAACAGGCAAAATACAGTATTACATTTCAGAAAGTGAAGGGCCCTGTTTTGAGCTTGGAATCTTTATGGAAAGTGCTTTTTTCCCAAGCACGCTACAAGATTGCAAGCTCGCTACTTACGATCTAAAGGGAATGAAAAGAGGGAGAGGCCAGGGAAGGATAAGGAATAACAAGGGTCAGGTAGGAAGTGTGAGAAGTATTGAAAGGTTCTAGGGACAGACAGGACGTGTGAGGGAGAGAACTTTACCCATGTTTTGTCCCCAGGGAAGGTGTCTAGGTGGTGGGTGGCACACGCCTTACAGGGAAATGCTGCATTTTTTCTACTTAGGCCCAAGCGTCCTTTTCTGTCAAGGGGGTGGGGTTTAGCGTCCCCGTCCTCCTCAGCGCAAGGCTCCCTGGCCAGATCTCGTGTGATCATAGTTTTACAAATAAAAAAAACCTGGGAGTGTTGAATCCGCAATTGTCAAACCCGCAGATGTCGAGGGAAGACTGTATTGGGTGAGACCAAACTAATATACTGCAGGATATTTCTCCCTGTGAAGGGCACAAGTGAGCTAAACGTGGGTTATGTCCAAAAAACGAACCTATTAAGGTTAATTTTAAGGTTAATGTGTGTACTTTAAGCCATGGATTAATATATTTATGTATGACAGGCACACAGGAGGCTTGGTATTTAGGTATACTTTGATGTAGAACAGTACAAAGGTGATGGGGCTGCCTAATGGAGTTTAACTTGAACATCTGTATTATACATTTCTGAGGTCTGCACTAAATTTCTCTTGAACAGCAAGCATGTGAGATGGTGATGGACCTCCTTCGAGAGCGGGACCAGGGCAATTTTGGAGAGCGCAATGACTATGGCATGAGAGGTGGTGGAGGAGGAAGTGGAGGAGGAGGTGGTGGTGGTGGCGGTGGCGGAGGAGGAGGAGGAGGAGGAATTGATGTAAGTGACCAACCATGTGAAGGAGGAATATGGGGGTAGCTTTTCTACATGACTCTCTCCTCTCTACGTTCTCTCTCTTCCTCACGTGAAGGTTCCTGTTCCCCGACATTCAGTAGGTGTTGTGATTGGACGCAATGGAGAGATGATAAAGAAGATTCAAAATGATGCTGGTGTAAGGATACAGTTTAAACAGGGTGAGTGAGATGGAAGATGGGGCCAAGATAATAAGATCTTTTTTTTTTTTTTAAGAGGAAAGTGCTATGTTAATTATAGATGCAAGAGATTGACTGTTTGTTTATTCATTTGAGAATTTAAAATGGAGTGTATGAAGCTTCTACATAAGACTCCTTCACGGTTGTATGCTCTACCCTTGACACCTCTCCTTATTCTCAGATGATGGAACTGGTCCTGACAAGATTGCTCATATTATGGGATCTCCAGACAGGTGTGACCATGCAGCAAGAATAATTAGTGAACTTCTGCAGAGTTTGCGGGTAAGTAATATGAATGAGGACTTGTGAATCAGTACAGTATAAATTTAAAAAATGTAGGTGCATTTAATATATGAATGGAACGTTGTGACAAGCCACTGCTTGGTTTGGCTCAGAAAGATCCTAGATATATCTCACACAGTAGGTTGTGGGGTTCTTTGAGAATCTCCATGTTGGCAGTAATGAATTCTAGGACAGCATGCCGCCACCACCACAGGTACCCAGGCAGCATGTGCAGCAGTGCCTAGGAGCAGAATTGAAGGTAGTATTCATAGCAATAATTCCACAATTATTATATTCTCTCAGAATAAACATATACTTTGCTTATGTATGTTTTAAACTGACAGCTTGGAAGTTAGTCATTTTAATCAGGATAGGTACAAGAAGTAATTCACACCCTTGGTTAGTACATCAGACAGCCTCAGTTTATTCCTCTTGCACACATTTTTAACAAACCACAAAAAAAAATATCCCCCAATCTAACCCAACCCTCTTGGGCAAGAGGCTTGTTTGATTCTTCACGCATTTTCTATCAATACTTTTTATCTCTTCCAAGTCTGTTCATTATTGTTCCCTCTTGACAAGTCTGGAGAGGGCAATAAACTATCCAGGGTCTGATGTTTGTTTTTTTATGGTTAGGTTCAATGTTCTGCTCTGCTTAGGGCAGGGGGGTTGAGGGTTAGTAGTTCGTTGAGAGACCTGGGAGTTTATGTATCCTGGTGTCAAGATGGCACCCAGCTAGGCAACATGGCTGACCCCATACAAATGGGAAATGGATTAACCACAATTAGGGCCTAGCCGATCCCTACATCATTCTGATTCATAATGAGTCCCACAAGAACCAGTAAGGCCCTGATAACATAATTTAGAGCCTGTGAGCCATATTTTACTGTGTTCATTAAATCAACCACATTGCCCTGTACATCTCTAACGGCACAAACATTTTAACCTAATAAACCATGGCAGTAACTAAATGCACAAAATGTCCAACTGTCCTTCCATTTGTGACTGACATGTATGTGGCATATCATTTTCTAAATGTCCTTTTTGCTTCCTACTTAGAGTGGTCCACCTGGACCTCCAGGTCCTGGCATGCCCCCAGGGGGTAGAGGTAGGGGGAGAGGACAAGGTCCATGGGGCCCTCCTGGTGGTGAAATGACCTTCTCCATCCCAACTCACAAGTGTGGCCTGGTGATTGGAAGAGGTGAGTATCTCAAATCTTTTATGTATTTGTTAAAAGTGTATTGTCTTAGGTTTTCTCATCTTTTACATATCCTGTTTGTCTTTACACATGGTTTGTAGGTGGTGAGAATGTGAAGGCAATAAATCAGCAGACTGGGGCTTTTGTTGAGATCTCACGACAGCCTCCCCCCAACGGTGATCCAAACTTCAAACTGTTCATTATCCGGGGTTCTCCACAGCAGATTGATCATGCCAAGCAGCTAATTGAGGAGAAAATTGAGGTACACGTTTTCAGTTCTGGCAGTACTACTGGAGCATGGAGAAGCAGTATGAGAATGTTGGTCTACTTTTTAATTACCTGTCCAAAACCTTTTAGAAACCGGCATAATATGGTCTATTGTCATCTCTTACACATGGTATGTGTGTTTGAATAATTCAAAATGATTTACCGGAACCCAGCAATTATTCTTACACCTGTCTTTTTGAATAGTCAGAAACATTTGTAATGTTTAAATCTGAACTTTTACTTGCATGCCAAACATTTATAAATGTTGTCTTTTTTTTGGAAAAATATTGTGAGATGTGGCACAGATGTAAGTGTTACCTGTCTTTAAAAATGCATGTCCCTTTAACAATTATATTTAAACCGTGTTATGGAAAAAGTTACTTTCGTTGTAGTGCACGACTGTCAGTTTTTCATAGATATCATTGTATAAAGTAGCATTTATACATAAAGTCGCATCGCTGCAATGGGATATACCTATTTTTCAATTACAACTGTGTAATGGTTTAGAATATACTAAGCAAGTAGTATAACATTTTCATGAAGTCTTTTAAACACAAGTTTTATGTAATTTAGATTTCTGCTCATTTCCCCTACTTTATTTTATTTATTTACACAGGGTCCTTTATGTCCGATTGGTCCAGGTCCTCCTGGTCCAGGTCCTGCTGGCCCCATGGGCCCTTTCAATCCAGGACCATACCCACCTGGGCCCCCAGGCGCTCCACCACAGTATGTATTCAGAGTGTTTAAAACTTACCAGTGTAGCATTCATATTTGTATTCTTTACAATGTGAAAGACTGTCTTGTATCTTGTTCATTGTTTTTTGTTTTTATTATTTGTTTTGTTTTTTATATTTGTCATATTATTATTATTATTTTTACTTTATTTTCATGTAAATAGTCCTGGACCCCCTCCTCCTCCACCTCCTCACCAGTACCCCCCTCAGGGGTGGGGCAGCACGTATCCTCAATGGGGACAGCCTCCAGCTCCTCATGACCCCAGTAAGTTTCTTAGTATCTTTTGCATTAGTGCTTATTTATTTTCTTGTCAGTGGATATACTATTATGGTATTCCATATATGCAAGAGAACAGAAATATAGTTCAAAATTGCTGTTCTGTCATATTCAATTGTAAGTGTGATTTTATTCTCTCATCCACTCAGCAAAACCTCCAGCCCCCACAGACCCCAGTGCTGCATGGGCTGCATATTATTCACACTACTATCAGCAGCCCCCTGCTCCTGTGCCAGGGCAACCACCTGCTGTTCCTGTGCCTCCACCACAGGGAGAGCCACCTCAGCAGCCACCACCTGCCAGCCAGCCTGATTACACAAAGGCTTGGGAAGAATACTACAAAAAGATGGGTAAGTCACACAAATCTACCACAGTCTCCTAAACTAATGCCAAATGTCCTTTGTCATGGTATTAGCCGATTTGTGTACCTCAAGGTTATTGATAAAGTATTGCAAGTTAGAATGGTAAGTCTGTGCTATTCTACAAGTCTGTCTCTAACCTTTTTTTTTTTTTTTTTTTTTGGGTCATCCTTCACAGGCCAGCAGGCGCCACAGCCGACAGGGCAGCCAGATTATACAAAGGCATGGGAGGAATATTATAAAAAACAAGGTATGTGTATATACAAAAGCAAATAAGTCTAAGGAATTATTGCTATATGCTGGTTAACCTTTCTGTTGAACGTTATGCAATTATTTAAGTCAGAGTAACAAAGCATCTGATTCAGTAACTACTAGGTAGAAAAATCTGGTAACATTTTTGACTGCCTGTTCTCTGTAAAGCAAATTAGTTTGCATGCCGATCCCTATACCAGCATGCCATTCCTTTCAAAAAGTGCTTCCACTATAGTGCCAGGGACAGTGTTGCATGCTACATCAAATCAGTCGTCTCTTCTCTGTACACTTCTGTCGTTCTAAAAAACGCTCGCTGAACTAAATCATTTTTAAGGATTTCAATGCCCAAAATAAACACCCCAATTAAATTTCTCATACTGTTTGCAGATCAATTTTATTTCTTTTGAGTAATCAATTGATTGTGGGTAGTAAATCTAGGATGAGCTTGGTTTTATGTAAGAAATTAGTTACTTAAAAGATCACTGCAGTTCAACAAAAAACATATTCATCAAATATGACCCAAAACAAACCATATAAGCAGCTGTTTAAACCATGGGCATAAAATATTTTGGGGAGAATCAAAAAATTGTAACTTTCTGTTTAAGACTAGGAATCCATTTTGTGTTTTACATCACATCTTGAGAACTGGATAATTGTTGTGTGTTCATAGTTATCAGTGGAGGGAGGGGTGCCAAAAGAGAGAATTCTACTATAATTTGGTAGGATAAGACTGAAATTGAAATCATGCCCCCCTTCCCCTCACTAGCTCAGAAGCAGACACCCTACATCATTCAATGCAGCTGTAGCTCTCCAGAAATATACACCAACGTCTATCCACCTCGCACCATTATATCATGGATCCCTACAGGGTTCTGCAGAGGCATTTTTTTTTTCTTTTTTCTTTATTATTGGAGCCAATATCGGATGCTACCCATAGGAGCACGGTCTGCATATCCTGCAAGTGAAGTGACACTGAGGGGGTTAAATCTGATAATTCCTTTAAAACATCTACCATTTTTTGTTGTTCAGAGCCATGTGTGACTGCAGAGTTGTCATATCTGCAGATAAGTTAGTAATCAAATAGCCTGCTAGTATTAAATGTAACAGAAATACTTTTTTATCTTTCACTTCAGCCCAAGTAACAGCTCCTGGAGCTCCAGCAGCAGCAGCTGCAACAACTGTTCCCCCCACAGCACAGCCGGATTACAGCGCGGCATGGGCAGAGTATTACCGACAACAGGCGGCATACTACGGACAGGCTCCAGGAGCTCCCCCCACACAGCCCCCTCCGGCACAGCCGGGGCCACAGGTCAGGTCTTGGAATCAATTGTTATTACCTAGCTCTAAACATAGTATATAGTGTTTTGAAATGGCTCAGGTCACTTTGCAATTAAGCATGGCTGTTTTCAGCCTAAAGTTTCATATTTTAGGTCATACAAATCTTAAATATATTTGGTAGCCATGTCATATCTAAATCCTACATGCCTCCACCCATGCAAACCAACAAAAAACAGTTTGTGCAATTGAGCATCAATATTGGGAATGTCTGACAATCCATCTACTATTCTGTTTTATAAGGTCCTTCTCTCTTTCTCTCTTACAGGCCCAGTGAATGTTATAATCCCCTCACCCATTGCCAGTCTGTTAGAAAGAGGGCCTCTGATGCTGCTGAAGTCTCAGTGGGGGGGAGAAGCTGTTTGAAGAGTCGTCTGATTGTTTTTGTTTTATTTTTGTTTTTATTTTTTAGGACCTCTTTATTCCATGCCCAAACCCCTACCCCCCTCCCAGTTTGTCATGTATTTAAAGGGGGGGGGGGGGGGGGGGGGGAGCCCAGCCAAACGGAGTCTATTTTGTGAGCTGCAGAATAGAAATTTAGGACTAATCTGAGTTCCTCCCTCATTCCCAACAAGAAAACACACGGTTTTTATTCGCTAGAACTTTCAGCGAGTACTTATTTTATTTTAATTTTTTTTAATGAAAGATTACCGCCCTATGACCCAGTGCTTTTAGTTGGTTGAACATTCCCCGGTGACACCCCCCAAGCCTCCCACCGGTCCCTCCCCTGCAGTTGGGGGCTTGTGAAGTCAGCCGGTCCCTCCCATGGCTGGGGGGTCGTGATGTGTTTTGTCTGTTCAGAGACATGGAAACTGTACGCTGAGTTTTTACTTTTTATTGCCTGTTTTTAACTTCACAATAAACAATGACAAAACTCTCCCTGCTTCCCGCCTACTTTCTCTCCTTTTCTACTATTCTTCTGTTCTCTTCCATTGTTTTTATCATTTTTTCTTTTTTCCACAGTTTTCAAATCTCAGTTGCCATTGTTATCAAAAACCTGATCCCCTTTCTATTTTCTGGTGAAGAAATTTACCTGTTAATAAACTTTTCTCATGCTGATCACTTTGCAGTGTGTGTTTGGGGAAACTTTTAGGAATGATCACTATCTACATTGTGCATATAATGTCTAAGGATAAAGTTTAAATTTTGCCCCACTAACTTGAGTCCAATGATTTGCTGCCACTCGATCAACGTCTGACCACCTTGGATGTTTCTGTTAACTTGGAGGTGACTCTGAATTTGAGACTAGATGGTAAAAATCTTAATTTGTTAAACTGGAAAAGTAATATGAGCACAAATTATCTTAACGAATGTACCTGCTTCATTTTGAAACTGATCAGCCTTGGGCCAATTTCTGTGGAGCTCTTCATTGTGTAAAACTCAGCTCACCTGATGTATGTAATATGTGTGTGTCTCTCCATAGATACAAAGATGGATGATTTAATTTTGGAGATTCCTCATAAAAGCTAGGTAATGAAGTGGTATCGTATTAGTCATGGGGGGGGGGAACAAAGTGGAGTGAAATGCGATACTTTTAATGGTTAAGCAAATATTTTACATTTGTATTGGGGGGGGTGCTGGCCTGTAATATCTGCGTTTTATTCATTGGGTGTTGATGACCATCTCTGTGACGTTGCTTCCATAAGTGCTGTGCTACATTCTACACTAAAATATTTTTTTTGCTTGACAATGACAGTCTGTTCTAACTATATGCATTAAGAAAATGTATGAATTATATTGGCACAACTATTTTCAACATTTCAATATAGATTTTGAAAAATATCACCAGTAAGACTGTATGTATAGGTGACCTCTCTGTGACTTGTAGCTGCTAATGTTATGCTGTTATATCCATAAATATAGAGTGTTGGGGCAAAACAAATGTATTTTGAAGGGCTGCTATTAAAGGGACACGGCAAGGCTCCTGATAATGGTAGATATATAAATATTGATATATTTTTTTATTTATGCAATTGGTTGGTAATTGAGCTTGATTGTTGCTGTTAAGGTAGAATTCTGTTTAAGTACAAGCAAATCAAAGTATGTATTGATGAACATGATCTAAAGAAGCAGGGTGGTTTGGATTGTAATTATGTAATAGTTATATTGAAAACATAAAAAAAGCAGTGTTTTAAGGGCTATTGAATGGTCTTTGTTTTCAGTACTAAGAAACAACCTAAATGTGTGTTTGCATATCTAAATGGTTTATTAACAAGAGCTTAAAAGTATATATACTTTTCCTGAGTTTCAAATGTTTGGTAATAAAGAAAAAGATGTGTTGTATAGAAAAGTGCATTGTGCTTACAAATGTATAGGCAGGAGAGTAAATACCAGCTTTTCACACCCAGTGGGAACTGACATTACCAAGTATGCAGAGGAAATGTATCTAGGTATGGAGTTTGCCCTTTCAAATTAAGTACTTGGTGCTGGATTGCATCACATGGCTGGGTGAGGTCTGAATCAGATCACAAGGATATATAGAGAAAGAGACTACATATCCCAGGCATCTTTGCAACACAGAAATCCCAGAGTATGATACAAAGTATCTGCTTTCTCCTGATTGGCCAAAACAAATTACGTTAATCTTAGCAGGGATTTTCAGGGGAGTCAACGGACAAAAGCATCAGCTTGCAAATGGAAAAGATTTAGCAAACATCAGGGTGAGTTTTTAAATGTTTATTTCATGCAAAAAATGTTTGCATGCACTACGGATTCTCGTGTCAGATGCATTCATAATCCAAGAAACTTAACTATTCTTTTAAAAGCTCTGTTTTACACACTGAAACATACTAAATAGTCCCTGCAAAGGTCTGCCCACAGCAGCCCATGCGTGCAGTGTTTTCATTGGTACTAGATGTACTAGCTAATCGCACGCTGTCTCAACAAGTTTGAAATGCTGCCGAGACAATCTGATTGTCTAGTACTGCAGACACACTGTAGAGTGGGTATTTTGTTGTAGAGACTATTTGGAAGGTCTGTGTAAAAACGGTTTAGATGTGCAAACAAATCCATTTAAGTAAGGCTATAAATAGCCTTCAGGGGAAAAAAGGTTGGATCAGACGTGGCTATAGTGTGAATACCATGTTATGCATTTTATCTGGTGCATGGTGTGACTGAACAAATTGCATACCATATTCTGTTTTTTGTTTTTTTTTCGTCGGGGGGGGGGGGGGGTGTCTGATCCTGTCTGATATTTATATTTTTCACCACGACCATTTATATTATGGTGGGCAAAAGAGTGATAGAAGCCCTCCACCGTACAGTAAATAAATAGTACATCTGTGTTCACATTTGAATGTCTAAAGCAAGTTAAAAACCTGCTTCCAGCTCAGCTCTGAGTTCCGGGAAAGTTATTACACTGCATTCTGGGAAGCTGAGCTGGGACGTGCAAATGTGCCCACAAATGCCTCGCTCTTCAATCCTAACCATTATCAAACATGGCTACCTTTAAGCTTATGCATGCTGTATTACACGGCTTTAATGCAAAGCCAAGGTTGGAATGAACACAGGCTGCGTATCCAATCCATGTACAGCTGTTTCAAGCTTACTGGCTATCCACAGCATGGAGTGGGATCTCAGCATTGTAGTGTATGCAGTGTAATTGTTTTTCTCTGAGCTGGAAGCAGGTTTTTTAACTTGCTTTAGACATTCAAGTGTGAACACAGATGTACTATGTATTTACTGTACAGTGGAAGGCTTCTATCGCTCTTTTGCCCACCATATTATAAATGATTGCTGGGGTGAACTACCAACTCATCAGGTCCACAGCACAAGCTGAGATCCCGCTCCATGCTGATGATAGCCAGTAAGCTTGAAACTGAGCAGGAAAAAAAAAAAAAAAACTACAATGAGAATTGAACCTCAGTAATTGGTATTCAAGACCATCAAAACAATATGTAGCTGTCCATTGATAGATCTGAAGACTGCAGAGAAA
This sequence comes from Discoglossus pictus, assembly GCA_027410445.1. Classification (NCBI taxonomy): domain Eukaryota; kingdom Metazoa; phylum Chordata; class Amphibia; order Anura; family Alytidae; genus Discoglossus; species Discoglossus pictus. The sequence goes on along the minus strand of CM050167.1, from coordinate 142,544,558 downwards.
AGGTAAAAACCTTCAGCAAACGCTTTACATGAATGCAAAACAGACTTGGCACTTTCAAAAAGTATATATGTTTCCCCCAATTGTAAAGATCCCAAGATTTCTAAGAAAACTGCAGCAGGACCAAGCAGAGGGCATGGCAATTTATTCCTTGTTAACAACTGTTTCCTTTGCTAAAGAAACGTCAAAAGACAATCTTGCCTCTTAAGTCCAGTTGTCCTGCACTGGGGATCAGTGTGTTGCCCGGAGGCAGAAAACTTAACTTTAAAGACTTGGAAGTTAAGCACAAATAGCTGATTGAGTGAATTGTTTATGTCTGGAAAATCTCATCTCTAAGTCAGAATGATGACTACATCAACAAAATATTATAAGACTTGGAAGCATTTCCAGATTATCACAATCTGGTATAAAAAAATTGAAACTTGAAGTCTCCAACATCAATGTTAGCATTTTTGACAGTTTGTGAAATTAGCCTAAATTATGCTTTAATCATTAAATTTTTATAGTGTTATTAAATTTTAGGCTGGAAACCAGGGATCTCAGTACTTGATGGGATCTCTGGTACAGTAGATGTTTACTTGTAAGTGACTGAAACCTATTTTAATGTGAAATTTCATATTAAAGATATTTTTTCTTCTGGCTAGCACGTCAGAAGTGTCACAGAACTACAAACTTTCGTCAGAGCTCCAAGATTGATCTTCCACCTAGAAAAATGTGTTACTTTATTCAATTCCAGATTTTGGCCAAAGTTGTATTCAATTTGGATCTGGGGCAGTTTATGTTGTACTTTTTTATTCAGGTGTGGGACAAAAGGTAAATTCTAAATATTCAGTAATCTATATCGATAGTCGGATAGAGTGACAAACTATGAAGAGTTGCTCCTCTCTTTATCAAGTCAGAAGCAATACTGAGTAAGGTTTAACATGAGATTAGGATTATACAGAATAGCAATGTGGGACAGAAGACCGGCATCTTGGTCTATAAACAAGGTCCAAGATAACAAGAAATACAGTGTTATCTCTCAGCAACACGTCATGGTCATGCTGATCCACTTGGTTTTCATGGCAGAGATACTGGAGTGGGTTGCTAGTTCCTTCTCTGGTGGGCTACAGCATGCAGCTCCTGGTATTTCTAGGTGGTCTCCCATTAAGTACTGACCAGGCCCAACCTTGCATGGCTTCAGGTGGGTGTATGACCTCTTGGTTCCCTGCCTGGAATCAAACCCAGATCCCAGAGGTAAAAGCACTGAATCCTGACCACCAGAGAACCCCAAGGCAGTAATTACCACCACATTGAGTTAAAAAGTAATGACAAAACCTAAGAGAGAATGTGACAGGATCACAAGAAATGTTGATGATCTGTCAGAAAACCAGAAGTCTATGTTAAGTCTGTATCATTTGTGTCAAAGAATATTGCCAACTTCATTTCAAATGATTTTCTCTCCTGGATGTTTTTGATACTTACCTTTTTTGATTTTCAGGATGGAGTGAGAATTCTGGGTAAAATGGTGTCCAACTGGGATACAATACCTGTTTTCATTGTGCTTTTTTAATACTATGTCTATGCAGCTTCATCTTTAGATGCATTTTTTTTATGGTTTTCCTCAATGTAACAGCCAATTTCACATACATTATGTAAACATCCAACATGTATCATGTAATCCTCTGAGAGAAAATAAGTGCAAGACGATTGTACAATAGTCATAAGTCAATTACACTCCGTCCCACAAACCAGGTTGCCTGAGGAGGGATAACCGGCTCCTCTTCTTTGTGGCTTTACAATAGATTACATATACTTCTACTGTACTCCAACACCTAATTATCCCCCCATTAGATCCTTCAACTAGTATTGTATATGAAGCCAAAGGGTATCTAAGTCCATTGCATACAAGAATTTCTCCTGCAGACTGGATAAATGGATCTTAAATCTAAGTTTCCTTGGCAGTGGAAACATTGACCTCTCTCGCATAATGAGTATTTGACTCTACAATTTTAACTACGACTCTTGTTGTAAAGTACCGTACTTATTCTGAATTTTATAAAACAGTATTTATGTAATTAAAATACACAAAGAACAACAACATTATATTACATTAATGTCAAAACATATTCTGTACAGATTATTCAGAAGTCCCTCCCTTGCACACATGGTAAATGCCTTGACACACGTATGTAAAATAGGGCAAAATGTAACTTTTCAGCAATATGGTGGCCAGCCCTGTCTCCCAAGCCATTAGATGACTTCTTAAATCCTATTCTAACTTATGACTACATGTCAATAATTTAATTTACAGTGAATTTATAGACAGAGTTAAATATAAATATATATATACTAGCGAATTGCCCGTCAAAAAATGACGGCAATGAAATTGTAAGGTAGCTAATGCTGTTTAGTGTGTAATAATGAAATATATAATACATTAATAAATGAATATACTTTACCTATTTTAAAGCATTGTGTGGAAGAGCTGTGAATGTGTTTTGATGTTGCTGCAGCATTAGTGGTGTGGATCTGCTGTGTAAGCGTGCTGAATGTGTGCAGTGTAACACTGTGCGTGCGCGAGCCCAAACCGTTGTCGTGTACTTCCGCATTGGCGTGAAATGGCGAGTAATGTGTGTTATACGTTTGTATCGGAATATCCGTAGGTGTTTTGTGGTGTTTTGCGAGTTTCTTGTGGTGTTTTGCGAGTTTAGAGTGCTGTAGCCTTGTTTTCGTTTTGTTCGGCGGCCATTTTTTCTCTCGCTTCGTTTTTTTTTTAGTCTCTAAACTGTTTTATTTCAAGTAAAATCGAGATGTAAGTTGTATTTTTGAGGTGCTGGGTGCTCCCTCTTGGTGTAGGTAAGTTTTTTATGTATGTGGTGTGTGTATGTATTGTGTTTTACATTTTGTAATGTTCGCGAGTTGCGTCCGAGTGTTGCGAGTCCGTAATGTGTGTGAACGTGTGTCGTATGTTGTTTGCGAGTGTCGTAATGTGTGTGTCGTAGTGTTTGGGTTGCGACGTGAAGTTTGCGAGGGTCGCAGTTGCTGGCAAGGAGCGCCTTCGGCGCTCCATGCCAGCAACTGCGGCCCTCGCTTTGCGAGGTCCTCAGGTGCTGGCATGGAGCGCCTACGGCGCTCCATGCCAGCAACTGAGGCCCTCGTTTCGCGAGGGTCCTCAGTTGCTGGCATGGAGCGCCTTCGGCGCTCCATGGCCGGCAACTGAGACCCTCGGGCAGTGCCCTTGCTTCGCTGCGCGAGCCGCGGCCCTCGCTATGCGAGGGCCGCAGCTCGAGCGAGGGCCGCGGGCTCGCTATGCGAGCCCGCAGCGTTAGCAACAACTCGTACGCTCAAACTATATATGTGATATATATATATATATATATATATATATATGCATGTAGAAGGCAAGCAGTGGGAGAGACTACTGTAAAGCATTGAAATACCTTTTACAATCCGAATAAGCTAATGCCTTAAACACTAGTTATATACACTGTACTTAAAAAAAAAAAAAGCCTTCACTGTAATCCTCATAATAAAGACTATTTAACATATTTTATCTGAGAACACATTGGATTGTGTTCAAAACAAGTATCCTAAAGGTTAAGATGTAAACATCTGCCAGTAAATAAAAAGATATTATCAGTTGGCTATTTCAGCCGGTTTTGTGCATTCATGCTCAGGATTTTAATGATCAAATATAATAATGTCAAACAACTAATTTGTTTAATTCACATTAATAACAAATTCTAGCATTATCATGTGACTTTATAAATTAAACCCGTTCAGTTGTACATCTAAACCAATTTATTATTCATGTAGCATTCATTAAGATTCTTCTTTTCACTGGAAAAGATGGAAAAAATAGAAAGTTAATTAATTACAATCAGGTGAATATACATGGTAACCTTTTTCATGGCCCACTACAGCCCTTGCCGGCCCTAACCCCCTACACCACTTGCCGGTCCTAATCCTAAACCCCCTACACCACTTACCTCTACATTCCAAAATCTCTTTCATATATAAAATAAATATTAAAGATATATTGAAGTTTCCTGGATTATGAATGCATCTGATAGAGGAGAATTAGTAGTTTATGAAAACATTTTTTTGCATGAAAAATAATCCCATTAATAAACTTACCCTAAAGTTTGCACATTTCTTCATCTTTCTGGAAGCTGATTTTTGAGAAGGAATGCCCCCAAAAATTCAAGCTAAATTAGCATAACATTCATAATCTGTTGTGGCCAATCACTGGCAACTACAATTTTGTTGCAATGTCTGGGGATTAGTCTACAGCAAAGCATCATGGGATGTGTAGTGCTCTGGATTTCTGCATTGTGCTTCTATTGGCCTAAAGGCAGCGTTTCCGTTGGTTAGTACAAGGTCCCTATGTAGGCACCTTTGGGGATGTGGAAACCAATTTTTTTTTAAATAAAATAAATCTGATTGTGTATAAAATGACTCAATGCAATGTGTTTCTGATATAAGCAGCATGTGTTAGATTAGAAAAAGGGAAAACAGGTAAACCTAGATATGACTTAAAAAAAACAAGAAATTCTTGAATTTAGCCTCCAATTACAGTTTATACTATTAAATATTAGGTAATGTGGGTGGAGGTAGAGGCTCACGATGAGCGCTGAGGCCCACAAATTAGAGGGCGGGAGAGGCTGGCAATGAGCGAGGCATGCAAGTTAGAGGGGAGGAGAGGCTCGCAATGAGTGCCAAAGGCGCTCATTGCGAGGCCCGCAAGGTAGAGGAGGGGAGAGGCTCGGAACAGCTTCCGAGTTACAGGCTTAAAAAAAAAATGGCAATGGTTCAACCTGCAAGGCCCCCAAGCCGCAAAGGGCTTCCGAGTTACTGCCTTTTTTTTTTCAGACCGTAACTTGGAAGCCGTTAGGAGGCCGCCAAAAGACACAACAAATTAGCTTGCAACCTCACCTACGGGCACAGGGGAGAGGCAAGAGCCCTTAAATGAGGTTTCAAGCTAATTTGCTATTCAATTAGTGTCTTTTGATGGCCTCCGTACGGCTTTGAGTTACGGGCTTTAAATAAAATGGCGGCCTTTAAACCCATAACTTTTTTTTTCAAAGCCATAACTCAGAAGCCCTTTGGGGGCTTGGGGAAATTTATTAATTTCCCCTAGCCCAAAATTGTTTTCACCCCCGTAAATGGGAAAAGGAGCACATGGAAAGGAGAGGGGGGAAAGAGACACAGAGGAGGGAGTGGGCAGGGGAAGAGACACAGGAGAGGGGACCAAAGAGACATAGGGGAGGGAGAGGGGGGGGAGGAAGAAGGGGAAAGAGACACAGGGGTGAGAAATGGGGGAGAGGGGGAAAAGGAGACGAGAGAGGGAGGGAATGAGACACGGGAGGGAGAGCATGGCAAAGACACAGGGGAGGGAGAGAGGGGGAAGAGACAAACAACAGATAGTACATAAACAGACATAAAACACAATGTATAACACTATATCATGCCGTCATTTTTTACGGGCAAGTCGCTAGTTGCTACTATAAATCTTAAAGGAGAAAGTTGATTTTTAAATAATGATACTACTTCCTGATAAACATATTTATTTTTTCCCTGTTTCGTAACAGATGTAGCTTTCTATGTAATTTGCCTTTGAAGTCACGTCTGTCTGAATTGCTTTTTGGGTCTTTTAAACCTTTAATTTTATACTCCAGGCACCTTACAATTTGGAGCTCTTTTCCTGCTAGTATCCTCTGGCCATCCTTGGTATCTTAGATTTTCTAGTGCTCCTTGTAATGTACTCTTAATCCCTTCTTCTGGGAACGGTTTAGTGATGTCATCCCAAAAAAGGTAATTCCATTTGGAAAGAAAGTTACCTGCAAGTTTTACTTCCATTATATTGGTACATGTAATAGGCAGACATACCCTATGGGGAGGCATAACTTCCCTCATACCATTATCCCTCCTAACTTCACTTCACACTATAGGTCACTGACAGTAACAGATTTATATAGAGAAGCAGTAAAACACTCACAGTCACACCTTACACACTCATACGTATACCACCTCACTTCCTTTATTTATAATATCTATAAATTTCAATAAACTTTTCTGTTGAGATGGGTTCGGTAATGGGTTTAACACTTCATCACACTGACCCTCACTCTTTTGGAACACATCTTTGCACAATTTCCCAAGGTTTTAAAAGGTCCTCCTTACCTTATATGTGAGCGCCCTTTAGAATGTGCAGAAGGTGGTTCAAGGAGGGTTAGACAGCCAAGGCTGGTTTCCAGAGCGGTTTTGGAGTCATGGAACCAATTGCATAATCTTTTAATCCCATAAGAAACAGCAAAGGACAATCTGAGAAATCAGTTGGCTCGTCGAGATCTGTAAAAAAATGTTTTTCTGCAATCACTTTCAATTACACCCTGACAAACCCTTGGTAGAATATCATATTTATAGGAAAAATATCAACACATAAACATAAGTTCAGTTAATGATTACATTCATCGTCATAGGCACACAACATTTTCTTTTTTAAGTTTACAATATTTAACTAATATAAACTCACTAAACTCCTTATTTCTATACTAAAATAGATGACAGATAATATTTAACATCATGTCATATAGACATTCAATGTATTTATATTCATCATTACATTATTATCGAAGTTCAATTTCATATACAGTAGACTCTCAGTTAACCGGAACTCAAGCAACCAGAAAAAAAAATTAATACTGTACTTTAAATAAAAATTTAAATTTACAGGGCTCAACAAATGCCAGGAGCCAGGTTGTCATGCCACAAAATGCTTACAGGCACCTATATGTCTCTGCAACTCAGTGTTACTGAGCCAGTGCAGTGTTGGTGTCACATTCCCCAGGGTCAGCGCCGCACTCTCCAGCCAAACGTACCTGTGTGTAAGTGAGGAGTGAAAGCTGCTGCTGCTAGGACAGCCCTCACTGACATATATACTTAGCTAGGCATCATATGTGCAGCTAAGCTAGGCCTCTTTTATTTGTAACTCTCCAGCAACCAGAAACGACATTTATCCAGCATCTACCAATCCCCATGGGTGCCGGATAACTGAGAGTCTACTGTATCCAGGTACAAACGCTTAAACAATTTTAGAAAATCACTTCAACAGCAGCAACCTTGTGTATTCAAGGTATCCTATAACCTGGGAAATAGATCAGTAGAAAAAAATATGGTGAGTGCCACTGCAGCATAAGTACATAAATTGATAAACTAAAGGATGTATTTTTATTTTATTTCTGAAAACATTTACATGTCCCTGCCAAGGTTCCCAGAATGCAGTGTAATAACTGTCCCATTATCAAGTGTAGTTCACCAATATATATATATATATATATATATATATATATATATATATATATATATATATATATATATATATATATAGTAAATAAATAGTACATTTGTGTTCACATTTAAATGTCTAAACCAAGTTAAAAAAAAATTGTTTCATGCCCAGAATTCTGAGAAATACAGTTATTACATTGCATTCTGGGAACCTTGGCAATGACATGCAAATGTGCTCACAAAGGCTTCGCTCTTGTGATTCATAACCATTTCAAACATGGCCTCTTTTAAGAGCATATGCCTGCTGTATCACACAGCTTTGAGCAAAGCTAGGGTTGGATTATACACAAAACAGGAAGCGAGAGAGGGAGGAGAGAGGTACAGAGAAAGAGACACAACACAGAGAGACAGACAGCAAAGTGGGCGAGAGAGGTATAGAGCGAGAGAGAGAGCACAGAGAGACAGACAGCAAAGTGGGTGAGAGAGGGAGAGAGAGACAGCACAGAGAGACAGACAGCAAAGTTAGTGAGAGAGGGGGAGAGACACAACACAGAGAGACAGACAGCAAAGTGGGTGAGAGAGGGGGAGAGACACAGCACAAAGAGACAGACAGCAAAGTGGGTGAGAGAGACACACAGCGAGAGAAAGACAGCACAGAGAGATAGGGCCTCATTCAATTGAGATTTGGCCAATTGAATAGGGATCTAAATAAGCACACAGCATATTTCTTTACAGAAGTTTTTAGTTAGTGAAGACCTTGCTTTTGGATAGAAGTTCACTAATTAAAAACGTCTGTAAAAAATATGCTGTGTGCTTATTTAGAGCCCTATTCAATTGGCCAAATCGCAATTGAATGAGGGCCATAGACAGCAAAGTGGGTGAACAATAGGGGGGAGAGAGGTACAGAGAGAGACACAGCACAGAGAGACAGACAGCATAGTGGGTGGGAGAGAGGGAGGAGAGAGGTACAGAGAGAGAGAGAGACACAGCACAGGCAGCAAGGTGGATAAGAGAGAGGGAGGAGAGCAGTGGCGGCTGGTGACTTTTCAAGTTGGAGGGGCGACAGGGCGAAACATAGCCACTCCCCCCTTTTCAAACCACACCCATTTTTATAACTCCTCCCCTGACGTCATAATGACCTTTATAAGCCCCGCCCAATGACCTTATGCTTGTAAAGCCCATTGAAATACATGATCTGCAATGCAGAAATGTCAAGAAGTAAAGTAACAATGTGTTAAATTCATTGGTATACAATATAGATTGAAAAAACTCATGTGACAAGACTACAGCAATATCATAATTGCACCTATACGTATTAACAGAAAAATTAAAGGAGTGACACCTACCATTAGTCGGCTCTTCTTCTCAGGGTATTCACGTTCATTAAGTTGACCAATGAGTAGAAACAAATCTGCAGCCACATAGGGTTTGCACCTGGGGTTGAAAGAAAACAAGCAAATCAATCATACCATTCAAGAACAAAACCATACTTAAAAAACATTAAACGACCAAGTGGAACCATATAGGCCCCAAACATACCTTAGAAGACCAAGTGTGACTATATAGGCCCCAAACATACCTTAGAAGACCAAGTGGAACTATATAGGCCCCAAACATACCTTAGAAGACCAAGTGTGACTATACAGGCCCCAAACATACCTTAGAAGACCAAGTGTGACTATATAAGCCCCAAACATACCTTAGAAGACCAAGTGTGACCATAGGCCCCAAACATACCTTAGAAGACCAAGTGTGACTATATAAGCCCCAAACATACCTTAGAAGACCAAGTGTGACCATAGGCCCCAAACATACCTTAGAAGACCAAGTGGAACTATATAGGCCCCAAACATACCTTAGAAGACCAAGTGTGACCATATAGGCCTCAAACATACCTTAGAAGACCAAGTGTGACCATAGGCCCCAAACATACCTTAGAAGACCAAGTGGGACCATATAGGCCTCAAACATACCTTAGAAGACCAAGTGTGACCATATAGGCTTCAAAAATACCTTAGAAGACCAAGTGTGACCATAGGCCCCAAACATACCTTAGAAGACCAAGTGGGACCATATAGGCCTCAAACATACCTTAGAAGACCAATCAGCACTGCATAGGCCCAAACCAGTGGATCTTGGGATTCAAGAAAACAACAACATTTCACTTCTGTTTAGACAACACAATAATCAATGTCAAACAAACACGTTGAATTAGCATATGGATAACCATATGAGCAGTAACGCCACGCCAAGGCTTCAACAATTGTTACTGACCATTCACACACCTTTCATAGCTCCTTCAATATGCACACCCACACACCATTCATACTTTACTTACCACTAGTTATTTTTGGTAGTGAGGTGGTGCCATTTCTGAGAACTTTACGTACCCTTGAAGGTGCCTCCAATTCCTTCAAACCAATGCATTTAACCGCTACAGGACCATGGTGCTTTTTAATTACTTTTTTGATCCTCTTCAATGTGGAGAAGCATCTTTCTGGTTCTTTAGTAGTCTTCGTTGTTGTAAGCAGGATTCCTTATAGCTTCACTCACTCTGTTAAATTATGTAGATTAAATTGATGCTAAAGTTGCTGCAGAGCAACAGCACTTGTACAGACATGGAATTCTTGCTTCCTGTACACAAGTGACAGCTACCCTTGGAAGTGCCTCCAATTCCTTCAAACCACGCCAAGGCTTCAACAATTCTTACTGACCATGCACACACCTTTCATAGCTCCTTCCATATGCACACCCACACACCGTTCATACTTTACTTACCACTAGTTATGTTTGGTAGTGTGAGGTGGTGCTGCTTAACGCAGTTTATCTTTGCACACCTTGGGGGTATGCATTCTTCTTTGCTTCAATCACTTGTATTTTAATTTTGCACGGCGATCTTTCAAAGAAGAAAACTTCTCAATGTTTTTTTCATTGAAGTCTGGGATCTCGGAAATCAGTTGCTTTTCCATTGAGAGCATCGCCAATGCATTCAACCGCTCCAGGGACATGGTGCGTCTTAAAAAGGTTTTTATCCTCTTCAATGTTGAGAAGCATCTTTCTGATTCTGCAGTAGTCATTGGTGTTGTAATCAGGATTCTTAATAATTTTACTGTCTCTGTGAAATCATTCTGCAGATTAAATTGATGGAAAAGTTTGTGCAGAGCAACAGCACTTGTACAAGTATGAAACTCTGTCTTCCCATAAAGAAGTGATAGCTCAGTGCGTAATTGTTCCTTCTTCAGTATTGGATATGCTTGCACGGTGTCTTCCAGAGCTTGGGTTGGAAAGCAAGTGTCATGGGTTTTATACAAGTCACTTTGAACAAGTTTGGCACTGACTAGGTGATTTGAAAATGAAAAACGTTCTTTTGCATGAACCACCACTATGTCACATACCTCTCTTGAAAGTTGTCCCAAGGTTGAGATCTCCGCACTCCGTCTGTTGACTGTTAGATCGCTCGGCAAACTTGCTTCTATCTCTTCCACAGAATTACGGATTTTCTGGATGCTGGCGTCAAAGTCTTCTGTGACGTTTTTGATATAAACAGTATCCGTGTCTCGCTTCTGAAGCTGACTATAGAGGATGTCAACATGTGGCATTATTAAATGAAATAATTTAAGGAAGTAAAGGAACTCCCTGTCTTCCAGCATTCCAATGAAACCTGTGGCTTCCCGTATAGATGTTGGATCAAAGTTTAGACATGCTTCAATTGTCTGGAAACACTCAAGTAGCGCATCTCTGTTCTCGTAGATCACGTTCACGGTCCTAACGTTGAAGTTCCATCGTGTTGGTGCACCTCTTGGAAGTCTTCTACCAACTACCTCATCCAGAACTCCAGTCCTTTTTGGAGAGGGTGAAAAAAAAGATGGTATGCCGCCTATGTTGGAAAAAAAAACTCGAACTCTTCCAATCCTTGAAACTGCTTTCTCCATTATTAGGTTCAGTTGGTGAGCATAGCAATGGACGTAGTGTGCGTTCGGGTACACGTCTTTTATTTTTCTTTGAACTCCTCCTTGATCTCCACGCATCACACTGGCACCATCGTAGCTTTGAGCTATGAGTTTCTTCTTGTCTTCTGGCTCTGGGAGAACAGTATTCAGTGTTTCCAGCACAACAGCAGCAATCGAGTCTGCATCCATTGATTTCATTTCCGTGAAGCCATCAAATCTTTCCACCACTTGATGCTTCTTGTCAATGTAGCGATAGACTACAACGCACTGTGTCCTAGCGGAAATATCGGTTGTTTCATCCGCTTGGATTGCCACAAACTGGGCTTCCTTAAGCTCTTGGTGAATCACTTCCTTTATAACTTCATGCATGCAGTCCAGTAGCTCATTCTGCACGGTTTTGGAAGTGCCCTTAAACACAGTTGCAGTCTTCAAATGCTGTTCCATTGCACTATCGATACTGCCAACCAAATCCACCAGGCCTCTAAACACTCCTGGATTTAGCGATGTTTCACTCTCGTCGTGTCCTCTTAATGCCAGTTCAAAAGCGCCACAAAAGCGAACACAATCAATTATCTTCGAAAGGATGTACCGGTTCTTAGCCACTTCTTCGTTGTGTTTTTGAATGCTGACTTGGTATCCTTGGTCCAGTTGAACAGCAATGTTCGCCTGTCCAAGCATCTCAAACTTGATCTTGTTATCCAAGTGAACTTTAGAACTTTTGTGTTTTGCCAATTTGTCAGCTAGATGTTTGACGTCAGTCACTCCAGTTTTGGTCCAAGCAGCGTCACCACCAAATAGGATGCATGGGAAACAATATAAGGACTTCCTAGAAACGCTTCCAGAAAGCCAGTCGTTCTTCTTGTACCATTCAGTATTGAAATTACGGACATATTGCTTCCCTCTATCTCTTGCGATTTGCTGCAGATTTATCTCTGGTTGGTCAGCTCCTAACCGTTTTACTTCCACCTTCTCCTCATAGGTTAGGGTGGCGAAAGGCTTCACAAGTAGAGAGTCAATAGTATTCATTTCTGATATTGATACCAATAAAAGAAAGAGATCACGGTATATTAATTTATATTATGTCACAAAATTACTTTAAAATAACAGTGTGTTGATTTCATTGGTATACATTACAGATTGCAAACCCTCATGTGACAAGACTACATCAACATCAAATTTGCACCTATACGCATGGACAGAAAATTAAAGGCAATGATACTCACCAACAGTTGACTCTCCTTCTCGGGGTATTCACGTCCAGTAAGTCAACCAACGAGTCCAAACAAATCTGCTTTCACAGATAGTTTGCACCTGGGGGGTGATAGAAAACAACAAAAAAAACATTAGAAATCTCAAGACCCAAACCGTAACTTTTAAAACCTTAAAAGTCCAAGTGTGACCATATACTCACCAACAGTTGACTCTCCTTCTCGGGGTATTCACGTCCAGTAAGTCAACCAACGAGTCCAAAGAAATCTGATTCCACAGATAGTTTGCACCTGGTAAGTTATAGAAAACAAAAAAAAAAAACATTAGAACGTTTAAGACCCAAACCGTAACGTTTAAAACCTTAAAAGAGCAAGTGTGACCATATAGGTCCCAACCGCACCTTGAAAACCTTAAATAACAAATTGGGACCATATAGGCCCCAACCGCACCTTAAAAACCTTAAATAACAAATTGGGACCATATAGGCCCCAACCGCACCTTAAAAACCTTAAATAACCAATTTTGACCATATAGGCCCCAACCGCACCTTAAAAACCTTAAATAACCAATTTTGACCATATAGGCCCCAACCGCACCTTAAAAACTTTAAATAACAAATTGGGACCATATAGGCCCCAACCGCACCTTAAAAACCTTAAATAACAAATTGGGACCATATAGGCCCCAACCGCACCTTAAAAACCTTAAATAACAAATTGGGACCATATAGGCCCCAACCGCACCTTAAAAACCTTAAATAACAAATTGGGACCATATAGGCCCCAACCGCACCTTAAAAACTTTAAATAACAAATTGGGACCATATAGGCCCCAACCGCACCTTAAAAACCTTAAATAACAAATTTTGACCATATAGGCCCCAACCGCACCTTAAAAACCCATAAATAACCAATTTTGACCATATAGGCCCCAACCGCACCTTAAAAACCTTAAATAACCAATTTTGACCATATAGGCCCCAACCGCACCTTAAAAACTTTAAATAACAAATTGGGACCATATAGGCCCCAACCGCACCTTAAAAACTTTAAATAACAAATTGGGACCATATAGGCCCCAACCGCACCTTAAAAACCTTAAATAACATATAGGCCCAAAAAAAAAAATATATATATATATATATAAATATATATATATATATATATATATATATATATATATATATATATATATATATATTGATAGATATATATATATATATATATTGATAGATATATATAAAAATTGATATCAATATATCACAATAAATAAATATATATATATATATATATATATAAAAATTGATATCAATATATCACAATAAATAAATATATATATATATATATATATATATATATATATCAAATTGATATATATATATATATATATATTTATATTTATTTATTGTGATATATTGATATCAATTTTTATATATATATATATATATATATATATATATATCCAAATATATATATATATACGCATAAAAAATACACATAAATATACATAAACATATACATACAACAATATATATTAATTGATATTTATTATTTGATTAATTGATGTTCTTTATTACTTGTTATATTATATTGTTCATGCATTTCTATTACACATTATTTGTTATACATATTACAGTGCTATTTTTTGGCTATACATGTTACAGGATATTATCCTGTAACATGTATATCACATAAAATAGCCCTGTAATATGTATAATACATACAGGGTCAAACAAGTTCACACTAACCTTTTTTACCCTTACAGGCTTCCATACCTGCTTGCTGATTTGCTAATTTTTTAAAGACTCTCATTGGTTGAAATCGATGTCAATCAAAAATTTCAGCCAATCAGAGTCCTTCAAAAATGAGTATATATAGCAGACCGTGGGAAAAAAACAATTAATCGCGGGAGGGGCTCCTTGTAGGAGGAGCTCTTTTAGTGTGTTGTTTTTTTTTTAGAGCGTCGTTTTTTTTTTGGGGAGGCCTCTTTCAATGGGCCAGAATGGATGGATGGACAATGGCTTCAATCAAGATTGGATTATTTTGACCATTGGCTTCAATCAACATGGATTATTTTATTTGACCATTGGCTTCAATCAACATTGGATTATTTTATTTTGACCATTGGCTTCAATCAACATGGATTATTTTATTTGACCATTGGCTTCAATCAACATTGGATTATTTATTTTTCATGACTATATCCAGAGAGGACAGAAGGCCAACGCTGGAGGGGTCAATTTTACAGGTAAGTATGTGCTGTTGTTTATTTTATTTTTTATTAATGTTTGTTTAAAGCTGTTTATTTTTGTATAAAATGTGTTGTGTTACTAACTGTACTAACAATGTGTTTGCTTAGCTTACTGTTTAATTGTAATAATAATGTTTTTACTGTATTTTTTTTTCCCTTCCCTTATTTTTATTTTATCTTTAGAAGTGACAGGCACATATACATGCCTGTTACTTCTAAAAATGGAATAAAAATAGGGGGGGGGGGGTAGGTAGTTGGTTCATCCAGGGTGGGGTCGGTCACGGTCAGGCGCCCATCGGTCGCCCATAGGCCACGATCAGGGGTGGCACAGGCATCATGGGGGTGAACATCCACCCCCATGTGGCCTGGTCAACCCCGCTCACTGCCCGAATACCCGGGGTAGCATAGGCCGCATCGGGGTGGTGCCGGGGGCCCGGTGGTGATCGGGCCTCGGGGGTGGCATAGGGCGGCAACATGGAGGTCATCAGGGGTGGCACAGGCCTCATCAAGGGGGTGATCCGATCACCCCCATGTGGGCCTGTGCCACCCCGCTCACCACCCGACTACCCCGATCCCGTGATCGGGGTAATCCGGCGGTGGCATGATGGCATAGCTAGGCTAGCATAGGGCAGGCCTGATCGGGGGTGGCACAGGCCACATGGGGGTGATGGCTGGGGTCGTCGGTGGTAGTTGGTGGGTGGCTGGGTAGGTGGCACTGGCAGGCCAGGCAGGCATAGTGGGGGGACTGGGGGTAACTGGTCACCCCTAACTTTTATTAGGGGCTACTAGGGGTTTTGGTTTGGCCAGGGGCAGGGCAGACTTACTGTGTTAGGCAGGCAGAGCAGATGAGTAGATTCAGCCAGGGAGGTCTCTCAGTCTCAGCGTGACCAGGGTCAGGAAACAGAAAGGGGGAAGGGACAGGGAACTGGTGGTTTTATTGACTGTATCAGTCAATCAAAATGATAACTCGAGGCCCTATTTGCTGGCGGGCGCTCAGGGCTAACGGTCTGGGTGGGTTTAGATTGATCACTAAGTAACTGGACAGCCTTCCATCATTGATTGGTCAATGATGGAAGACTGTCAGTTATTAATTGATACATTTATGACCGCCCATGCATATCGTCACTGTGATGGTGGGCGGCATGCATTAACGGTCAGGGGGCCAGGCCAGGACTCATTGAAGAGAGAGAAGACTCTAAGGTTAGTGTACACAGTGTATAACTATTGTAATTTGATCACACAGGGTGCAGGCAGGGGGCTATATAGATACACAGCATTAGTTAATGTAGCGCAAGGGTTATTTTAAAGTGACAGTGTCCCTTTACTAACTTTACTTCATTTTTAATACTATTTAGACTTGAAATGATGATGTACACCTTATATTTTTTTTTTTTAGGGTTATACTAATACATTGTTGTGTTTTTTTTATTGCAGGGTGAAGAAAATATTTGGGGGGGGCGTTTGCCCTGACGCCCCAATGGACGGGCCGCCCCTGGAGGAGAGAGGTACAGAGAGAGAGAGACACACATAGCACAGAGAGAAAGACAGCAAAGTGGGTGAGAGAGAGGGATGAGAGGTACAGAGAGAGAGATAGAGAGAGACACAGCACAGGCAGCAAAGTGGGTGAGAGAGAGGGATGAGAGGTACAGAGAGAGAGACACAGCACAGGCCGCAAAGTGGGTGAGAGAGGGAGGATAGAGGTAGAGAGAGAGAGAGCAAAGTGGGTGAGAGAAGGAGAGAGGTACAGAGAGAGAGAGACAGCACAGAGAGACAGACAGCAAAGTGGGTGAGAGAGATACACAGAGAGAGAGACACAGTACAGAGAGACAGATAGCAAAGTGGGTGGGAGGAGAGAGGTATAGAGAGAGAGAGAGAGAGAGACACACAGCACAGACAGCAAAGTGGGTGGGAGAGAGGGAGGAGAGAGGTACACAGAGAGAGACACAGCACAGGCAGCAAAGTGGGTGAGAGCAAGGGATGAGAGAGGTACAGAGAGAGAGACACAGCACAGAGAGACAGACAGCAAAGTGAGTGAGAGAGAGGGAGGAGAGGTACAGAGAGATAGACACAGCACATAGAGACAGACAGAAAACTGAGTAAGAGGGAGATACAGCACAGATAGACAGACAGCAAAGTGAGTGCGAGAGGGAGAGAGAGATAGACACAGCATAGAGAGACAGAGACAGCAAAGTGAGTGAAAGAGGGAGGAGAGAGGTACAGAGAAATAGACACAGCACAGAGAGACAGACAGCAAAGTATGTGAAATAAGAAGGGAGAGGTACAGAGAGACAGAGAGAGACACCGCTGGGCACAGATAGACAGACATCAAAGTGATTGAAAGAGGGAGGGAGAGGTACAGAGAGATAGACACAGCACAGAGAGACAGTCAGCAAACTGAATGAGAAGAGAGGGAGGAGAGAGGTACAGAGAGAGAGACAAAGCACAGAGAGACAGACAGCAAAGTAAGTGAGAGAGGGGGGAGAGGTACAGAGAGACAGAGGGAGACACAACACAGAGAGACAGACAGCAAATTGAGTGAAATAGGGAGGGAGCAGTACAGAGAGGAAGACACAGCACTGAGAGACAGGCAGCAAAGTGAGTGAGAGAGGCGGAGCGGTACAGAGAGATAGACACAGCACAGAGAGACAGACAGAAAACTGAGTGAGTGGGAGGGAGATAGACAGCACAGAGAGACAGAGAGAGACACAGCACAGCACAGATAGACAGACAGCAAAGTGAGAAAGAGGGAGAGAGAGAGAGAGAGAGAGAGTGAGAGGGAGGTAGAGAGATACAGAGAGAGAGAGAGAGACACACAGCACAGAGAAACAGACAGCAAAGTGAGTGAGAGACACACAGCACAGAGAGACAGACAGCAAAGTGAGTAAGAGAGAGGGGTACAGTGACACACACACAAAACACAGAGAGACAGACAGCAAAGTGAGTGAGAGGGGGATAGAGAGGTACACAGAGAGAGACAGACAGCAAAGTGAGTGAGAGGGAGGTAGAGAGGTACAGAGAGACAGAGAGAGACACAGCACAGAGAGACAGACAGCAAATTGAGTGAAATAGGGAGGGAGCAGTACAGAGAGGTAGACACAGCACAGAGAGACAGGCAGCAAAGTGAGTGAGAGAGGGGGAGCAGTACAGAGAGATAGACAGCAAAGTGAGTAAGAGAGGGGGAACGGTACAGAGAGATAGACACAGCACAGAGAGACAGACAGAAAACTGAGTGAGTGGGAGGGAGATAGACAGCACAGAGAGACAGAGAGAGACACAGCACAGCACAGATAGACAGACAGACAGCAAAGTGAGAGAGAGGGAGAGAGAGAGGGAGAGGGAGGTAGAGAGGTACAGAGAGAGAGACACACACACAGCACAGAGAAACAGACAGCAAAGTGAGTGAGAGACACACAGCACAGAGAGACAGACAGCAAAGTGAGTGAGAGGGGGATAGAGAGGTACACAGAGAGAGAGGTACAGAGAGACAGACAGCGAAGTGAGTGAGAGGGAGGTAGAGAGGTACAGAGAGAGACACATACAGCAAAGTGAGTATGGGAGACACACAGAGAGAGAGAGAGAGAACACAGGAAGACAGAGAGAACACAGACAGCGCACAGAGAAAGAGAGTGCAGAGACAGAGTGCACAGACAGAGAGCGCAGAGAGAGAATGCACAGAGAGGATGCATAGAGTACAGAGAGAGAGAACAAACAGAAGGAGAGACACAGAGAGAGACAGGTAGGGGTACAGAGTGAGAGAGGTACAGATCCGACAGCACACACAGACAGAGGGAGTGCACACAAACAGCGAGAGATCGCACAGACAGATCACACAGAGAGAGAGAGAGAGAGAGAGGGAGCACACAGAGAGAAAGTGCACAGACAGAGAGCACACAGAGAGAGAGAGCGCGCACAGAAAGAGACACAGAGAGGGAGGGGTACAGAACTGGCAGCAAACACAGACAGAGAGCGCACAGACAGAGTGCACAGAGAGAGGGATCACAGACAGAGAGAGCACAGACAATTCAAGATAACATTCTATAATACTGTCATTTATGACGGGCAAGTTACTAGTAATAAATAGTATATTTCTGTTCACATATGAATGTCTAAAATAAGTTAGAAAAAAAACACACAAACACACACATATATATATATATATATATATATATATATAGAGAGAGAGAGAGAGAGATTGATTTCGATTACTAAATCATCAAAATAAAAAAATAAAAAGTTTTTTTTTTTTTTAAATTAAACTTTATTTAGGTCAGACTGCCAACAAACATCAGGTAGACAATAATACAATGGCAATTTGTGATATTAGAATTTTTTGATATAACATTTTACAGAAACATATTACTGCTTATACAAGAATCATATGTAATTTCCCGTGATCACTTTGTGTGGTATGACCACTGTATCTTGCCTATGCATTCTCTTTTTTAATCAACACGCACAGTCTGCCTCCTCCATTTTCTAACAATTTCCTCCATGTGTAATATATGTCTCATTTCACATAAACTTTATTACTTTTATTATAATTTCTAGCTTAGTATCTTGCTTTAACATACTAAATAGAGTTGTCTTAACAGAGCTTTCCCTCTTTGTAAATCTCTCTAAACTTTTCATGTTCCGATAAAGGTTTAGTAAACACTGTGCCCTCTTACCACAGTTGGTGGTATTATCTTCAGGATCCTCCGGTCCTCCGCAGAGACAACCTTCCCCGGCCACCTGGTCCAGCTCCCCCCCCCCTTCCCCTCTATTTCACCTTTACCGGTGAGGCAGCGCCAAGCCCGAATGTTCCACCCATGGAGCCCAGATTTCTAGAAACCTAGGCATAGTATCGTTGATAGAGTGTGGTATGCGTTCATTAATGGCAATATAATTAATTTTGTTTAATATTGGCGAAAATTCTAGTCCCCCTGTCTTCCACTTCCTGGCTATGTGACTCTTTGTAGCTAAAGTCAGGAATTGGAGCAACCTATTCTGAGTCTTAGTAAGGTTAGGATGTAGTAATCCCAGACACGCTACTTCTGGTTTGAGTTGAATTTTGTGGGAGAATAATTTTGAGGCTAATTCCTGTGTCTGTCTCCATACCCTCTGTGCTTCTGGGCATGTCCACCAAATATGAAAGAATGTACCTTTTTCTCTACAACCTCTAAAGCAATCTGAGTTTTCACTCTTGCCATTTCGATATTTTCTCTGGAGTAGTGTATGCCCGGAATAGGACTTTAATGGAGGTTTCTAGTATGCTGTAACTAAGGGCTCCCTTAAAGATATTGGCCCAAACCTTTTCCCAAATGTTCATTTCCCATTGAACATTAAGGTCCTTTTCCCATGTTAACATATACCTCTCCTTATCGTGTTCAGATTTGATATTGAAGATATCATATAGGCTTCCTAGGATTCCTTTAGTATGGGGGGAGTTTTTACATATTCTGGAGAGCCAATTATGGTTTGGGATTCCTTTTTCCCTAATTACCGTCTTCACAAAGTGGCCTAGCCTAACATAATTGTAGTGTTCTCTCAGCGGGAGATTGACTTGCTCTTTTAGGGTCTTAAATGAGACCACTCCATCCTCCTTAATCCAAACTCCAATTCTATCCAGGTGATTAGATTTCCACCAATGTAGTTATTACCTTGGGGGCTTGTGGGTGGCACAGTACTGAGGCCATGCTATTTGACTATATAAATAATGTTGTATAGTGTTGTGACCATTTCCAGCACCCCAGGGTATTCTTGATTATGGGGTTTGCATTTAGTCTCACTTTGTTTGGGGTATGCTCCAGCCATATTAGGGTGTCCCAAGTATATGGGTGAAGAAGGAGATTCTCTATAGCAACCCAGGATGGCTAAGCTTCAGGGGAGTGTGCTAGGGGTATGAAGGCCAATTGTGCGGCCCTGTAGTAGAGTTTGAGGTTTGGAAAGGCTAGACCCCCTTTCTCTTTGGGTTTAAATAAAATATTTTTGGATATTCTCGCTGGCTTGTGGTGCCATATAAATTTAAGTGTCAATCTTTGAAAGTCAGCTAGTTCCCTCATATTGATTGCAATAGGTAGTGTTCTGAAGAGATACATCAGGCGGGGCAGCACATTCATTTTGATTGTATTTATCCTCCCTAACCAGGATATCTTGTATGATGCCCAAGTGCTTAGGTTTTTCCTGAGTGTGTTATATAAAGGAGTATAGTTAGCCTTATAAAGTTCTTGAATTTTGGTTGTCAAATTAATTCCTAAATATTTTATATGGGAGCTAGACCAGGTGAATGTAAACCTATCTGTCAGGAGGTTCCTTTCTTGCAGCGAAATATCTAATGGTAAGGCTTCGGTCTTCTCTAAATTAACCTTTAATCCTGAGATACGGCCAAATTCCCCTAGGGTACTCATTAGGGGCGGGATCGACTTAGACGGGTTTGTTAACATGCATAGCAAGTCATCTGCGAACAGAGAGACTTTGTAATGTTGTAATACAATATTGATTCCCTGTATCTCGGAATTGGACCTAATGGCCTGATCAAGGGGTTCCATCGTTATTGCAAACAAAAGTGGCGATAAGGGGCAACCCTGCCTCGTACCCCTTTCTATTGTGATACTCGGTCTTTCCTTCCCTGGTAATTTTAGTGATGCTTTTGGCGAATGATAGTATGTTTAAATCAGATTGAGGAAGTTCCCCCGGAATCCAAATTTGATCAGGGCGGCCATTAAGTAGGGCCATTCTAGGGAGTCAAAGGCCTTCTCTATGTCTAGTGCCATGAGACAGGCGGGGGTTTTGACTGACTTTGCATGATGTATTAAGTGGAGTACTTTCCGGATGTTATCTCCCGCTTGCCTATTTGGGATAAACCCCACCTGATCTTTATTTATTAATTTAGGTAGAAAGGATGATATCCTGTCTGCCATTATCTTGGATAACAGTTTCATATCGCAGTTTAAAAGGGATATGGGTCTGTAGTTTTTGGGATCTGTGGGATCCTTACCTTCTTTAGGGAATAATACTATTTCTGCATTATTAAGCTCTTGAGGAATTTGTTCTCCTGACAGAATGGCATTATACAGCTCTGCTAAATGTGGGGCTAAAATATCAATGTAGGTGTTGTAGTATTGGTTACTGAACCCGTCTGGTCCCGGGGCTTTACCTATCTTAGCCTTTTGGGCCGTCCTCTTAACCTCTTCCACCGTGATTTCTGCGTTTAGGGCCTGTAGGTTATCCTCTGTTAAGGTGGGTAGGTCTAGGGAGTGGAGGAAAGCCTGAATTTCATGATGTCCCAGATTTGGGGAGGCCCTATATAGATTCTTGTAGAAATTTTCGAATGTCTCCTGAATTTTGATTGGGTTGGCTGTTAGAACCCCTTGAGTTGTTTTTATCTGATAAATCTTTGACTGTGTCTGTTTTTCTTTAAGTTTCCTTGCTAGCCATGTATCTGGTTTATTAATGTTACTGTAGTATCTCTGTTGGGTCCACCTCAGGGCCTTCTCGGTTTTCTCTGAGAGAATGAGGTCTAGTTTAGCTCGTGTTTCGTCAATTTGAGTCCTAATTTGAGTAGTGGGGTTCTGTTGGTTTTGTAGTTCTAGAGTCTGAAGATCTGTGTTATATTTCTTTTCCGCTTCCTTACCCTTTCTCTTATAGCTTGCTGCCATTTTTATGCATGTGCCCCTTATATATGCCTTATGGGCTGTCCAGACCCACCCTATACCTGTGTCCTGTGATTTATTTATGCTAAAGTATACCTCGAGATCTGTGGCTATCTGCTCCCCCATGATGGGATTTACGAGTTGCATATCATTGATCCTCCATGTATATGGGGGTCTGTTCTCTATTTGAAGATCTAACGACAGAGTGACCAAAGCATGGTCGGACCATGGGCATGAGATTATGTCCGTCTGTTTGGTCTTGGATAGGAGTGTCGCATCTATCAGGAAGTAGTCAAGTCTAGAGTAGGACCCCTGAGGATACGAATAAAAGGAGAACTCCCTTTCTCCAGGGTGTTGTTCCCTCCATGCATCAGTTAAATTTAGTTGGGCCATTAGGCCTCTAATTTTTTTAAGTTTGTTGGTGTAGCGGTTGTCCCTTTGACCACGGGTTCTGTCTAATATTAGGTCCAAAATCAGATTTAGGTCCCCCCGTATCACTATTTTGCCATTGTCTAGCTTCCTTAAAGTCCTGAGTAAGGCTACCAGGGAGTTGTGGGGAGTTGTCGTAGGGGCATAATATGAGACTAACGTCAGCTTGATGTCATGGACCTTTCCCGTCAAGATTATGTAGTTTCCGAGGGGGTCTACCTTTTTCCCTTCTAACGTGAATGGGAAATGCTTGTCTAGGAGGATAGCCGCCCCAGCTTTTTTGGTGGTATGGGCCGTGGTGAAGAATGTGGGGTATTGCGTGTTCAGGAATGTGGGGAATGTGTGTCTCTTGCATGAAGATTACCGAGGGTTTATGTTGTTTATATGTTAAGAACGCTTTACAGCATTTGTTGGGTAAATTGAACCCCTTTACATTGTGTGTTAAAAATGTATATCCCCAACTACTCATCGGAAGGTGTATAGGTGAGGTGGCTTATTCTTGCTCTTTACCTTAGACCACCGTTGTACTTGTGCCCCATGCTGAGACCAGGTGACCCGGTCAGGCGCCCCCCGTCGGCCGGCAGTAGGAGTGAGGAAAGCTCTGTTAATTTGCACCCTAAACCTTAAAATAGAGAAGCATGTTAATAGGAGAAATGTAATAAAGCAAAACCATTCGACAACTTTCAATGTCAAACCTCTATCTCTTCCCAACCTTAGTGTAACCAATTGTGCATCTTCGTGCCTACTTGCACCTACGTGCCTAGGGTTGTGAGATAATTTACCTTCACTAAACATTCCCCTAGAAAGAGGTGGGCTTTTCAACTACCTCAATTAACGTATGTAAATTGTAAATGTATCTGGCTACCACTACTGTAGCTAGCCAATTTGTTAACTCTTTAGGTCTTTAACTATCCTTAACGTACCAGGGGGTCCCTCCCCTACTCTAGCCTTCCTATATCTTCATTATAAACCAAGGTATATTTACTGGTTCTCTTTTTTCCTTGTCTCTCTTTTTCCTCTTTCGCAATAGAAATCTTCAGCAACTTAGCTTATATACATAAGACATTTAACTTTCTAACAAATGTAGCTGGTGCGCTAATACAGCCATATGTTCATTTATTTACAACCCTCATATCTGGAGTGTTCTTTAAGTCCTTAAGGCCCGGTGGTCCCTTCCACTGGTGTGGTTATGGATATTTACCAATGTCCCAAGAAGATTCAGGGCTACTTATGGGCCCTGTCCGCGTCTATTGTGTTTCTTGGCGACGCCTCCCTCCGCCTGGCTTTGGCTGGTGTGCCACTCGACCCTGGTTGGTCCTCTATTGGGTTAATGCCACTTGCAGAGTCTCTTTGAGTTGAGGCAGGACGTCTGGCACCTTTTGCGGGGACCTCTGTCCATTGCCTGGTGGGACGTTCCCCTTTTTGATGGGTCTGTATGCTGTGCGTAAGGACCCTCTTGTAGCAGGTTTAATTTGAGTCTTTGGCGATATTCCTCCTGATCGTGTACTAAAAAGTTAGTCCCTCTGACTGTGAATTGGAGGTTGAAGCGATATCCCCACCTATAAGGAATCTTGTGGCGTATTAGGATGTCCAGAGCCGGTTTCATTTCTCTCCGACGTTGCAGAGTGGCCGGGGTCAGGTCGGCATAGATCTGAATCTGAGTTCCGTCCGGACCCATGATCTTGGAGGACTTCCTGGCGGCGTAAAGGATGTGATCTCTCGCCTGCTGGCGTAAAAAATGGGCTATTACATCTTTTGGGAGAGTTGCGTTAGCTGGTCCCCCTAGCGCTCGATGAGCCCTCTCGATCTCCAGGTCTGCCTCTGATGCCCTGGGAAGCAAGCGGTGGAGCATTTCCAGTATATAGGACGTCAGATCCGTAATGGCCCTGGGGATGCCCCGGAAACGAATGTTGTGCCTTCTGGATCTATTCTCTAGGTCTTCTATTTTTAGAGCACCCAGTTTGTTCGTGTTATGACTGATGTCCACTCTGTCTTGATCCTGCGTGTCTATAATTTTATCCACAGTCTTTTCTAAATTGTGGGTTCTTTGGCCTAATTCTTGTATGTCTTTATGAAGTGGAGCTATGGCTTCTGCTAGTTGTATTTTGAAAAGGTCCGTGAACCAGGTTTTAGTCCCCTGGGTGAGATTGACGTCTTGTACTACTTCAGATTGTGTCCCCTCTGCATCCGAGAAGTCGGAGGTGTAAGAGATCGAGTCCAGTGGCGGCGATTGCTCTGCCGCTTCTCTGAAATGTTCAGAGATGCTTTTCGTCCCCAAGCTCTTTTTTGGTTTGGAAGATTTGCCCATGTCGATTTTGGAGATGCGATGCTGGCCTCTGTTCCTTTATTATTCTCTCATGCGGCCCCGCCTTGTAATGCCTTTGCCGCGTGTCTTGGCTGTAAAATGTTGTCAAATGATAAGTCAAGGAAGATTATGTTGTAGTGACCTTGGCATGATGAGAGATGGACCCCCCCGGTTGTACTGGTTAGTTCATGTCCAGCTGTTGAGTGTCCCCTGGATCAGGAGCTTGTCCACCTATTTCTTTTGTTGCTTGTTTTGTATGCTGATTAGTAGGGATCTGGTGGCAGGGGGTTATGGGTGCCTTATCCAGTATTGTCTTTCCAAGCTGGATGAAGCTAATGAGTTGATTTATTTACAGTGTAGTTGCGTGGACCTAAGATAACCTCCGTTAGTTAAGATATGTAGTGTTCCTAAGCCGGACTGTCTATTTTTATGATTGGGCAGCTTACAGTCTGATATTGTCCATCCTATTGTAGATACAGTTATACCGGCATAAATAGTCCGCCTAGTAGATAATGTTTCCACTTGCTTAGGCCAATGTTTATAGTCAGACTCAGTGTCTTGTAGGAATAATGTTGTCTTTATGTGATTTCTCCGGTTGGCCACCGTGTGGCGGTGTTGCACTGTTTTTAGCGTCTGGGCTCAAGTCCTGATAGTCTGTTTAATCCTGATTCTTATATATGGCAAACTCCTGCTATATTTGTATTGATTGATCCAAATTGCTTACTGTTTTATACTGATGTTAGCATATATAGAGTGATCACTTTATAATATGCTACTTCAAAGACCTGCGGTAGTGCCAATCAAATGGTGATAAATTCAGTATATAAATTGAGATCTTTATAGTGGCACAGTAAGCTTAGCTTCTATTATTGTATTTTTCCTGAATGGCCCCTATGAGGCAGTGTGGATATAGCTATTCAAGTTACACCGCACAGTCCATGTATCTAAATTTGAAAGAGTCGGGCAGTCTTTTTCCCTTTATTTTCGCTCTTCCTCTCCCCACCTTTTCTCCTTCTCCCTTCTCCTTTGTGCCATAAAATCTATTCAGTACAATAAGACATTTTTAAGGGTACCTTTCAAGTACCATCAGCTGTGGGTTCAAGCTCAGGGAGATCTTTTTTGTCAGACCTTAGTAGCTCAGTCAATAAATCTTATGCAGAGTGACTCTTTCCCCTTTAGGGCTCAACAAAGTCTAGTTCCTTCAAACTTTAGCTCCCACAGGGCCTCCTTATTTCCAGATTTTAGGGGGAGAAGCTGTATAATAGCCTCCACACAGGTGTGCTGCCTGTTACAGGCTTGAGCAGCTTATGTTTAGGCAGCCCTGGGCCTCCTTAGATGTGCAGTGTCCACCACAAGAGCCCCTGTGGAGCTAGTACAATCTTCAGGGTACTCACTGTTTGCCAAACTCAGTTTTTAAATAGGTCTAAGAGAATTGATGCAAAAGACAACAAACTTTAAAATATTTTCATATTGGCTATTCATTTTGTTCACCCCTTCTTCCTTTCGAGAAATATTACAGAATAGGTTAAATGCCCGTCAAGTATTTATTCTCTTTCAAGTATTTTAAGGAGTGTTTTGATATTTTATATGAATTTAAATAAAGTTTGCACCACGCATAATAATCCATATAGGCTCTTTCTCAGACACTTTGCCCTTTGTAAGAAAATATTTGCATAGTAATATTTGCACATACTGTTTTGAGGAAGTTATTTGCACAAAACGCAGTAATCTCATTCATCTGTTATTAAATGCACGTTTACCTACATAATATATTTACATAGCAGAGGTGGTATTTCATATTTTGCACAAAAAAAAAATCTTGATTTGGCGTTAAATCTTTATTATTATGCTTTTTTTTCATCTCAGTGGGATTTCACTAATGAAAAGAGACTTAACATGAGCATAATCCTGTGTTATTTCATAGAATATCCGTTGTTCTGATTTTCAGGAAATACCCACCATTTACTACCATGCAAATACATCTATTAACTAAACTGAGGACATATGGCAAGTTGGCTATTTGTTATGTATATTTCTTTATCAATCCACAGATTGGTGAATGCTGGTGAATGCTGCCATATATACAGTATATATGAATTGTAAAAAGACAATACATTTTTACTTGCTTCGCTTAGGCTAAATAATAAGCAAAGCAGTTTTTTCCTAAACTAAAGCAGTATTTTAATTTTCTTGACTATACAAGCATTTTGCAAACATAATATTTCTCTTTGCTTAGATGTTACTTTATATATGTAACCAGAGATGTTGTAGAAAAATACCCATACTAACAAATCCCATCCTACTCCGAAATCAGATTGAACCTATTTAGATCATACCGAGTTCCTGGAGTAGGAGTCTGGTTGAGGTCATTTTCGTGACTCCGTGGAAGGCATGCATGACCAAGCCATAATTAGCTGTCAAGTGGCTCCTCACATGAAATTCTGAAACTTGGGGTGGACTGGAGTCGCGAAAATGATGTGATGACTTTAATCGGTATCATGCTTGCCATCTTGCTCACTTGTGGTTGTTGTGATTCCCTGCGCAAAGTGACTTAAACAGATATGGATTGACACAACCATCACCCCGAAAGAAAACTTATATAAAACTTTGCAATTCTACACCGCACGCTTGCCCATTGGCATGGAAGAAGAGGAATACGGGAATCATGGCTAAAATCCAGGCCCATCCCCATGAAGGACATATTCAAACTCTTGCTCATTGGTATTACAATGTGCTAAATGATATATCTGCTGCAAAAGAATAAAGATGTAAAGACCTGTCAGAAAACCACATACTCCTTGTCTTCTGCATGAAGACCTGCACATGATGGCCTATTGCTTTGACCAGAAAATCTCACCATCCAGAAGAAAGTGATCCACCTTGTTTACCATATGGACAAAGAAGAACCTACCTAAGTGTGATATGTAAGACAAGGCCTGTATGAAGTTTGTCTGAGCCTATGTTTTCACTGTGTTTTTCCTGTCATTTTCCTTTTTTCTGCTCTTTCCTATACCTGTCTTCCTTTTTACTATTGTTTGGCTTCTAACATTTTTGCACATTATTCTATCACCTTGCTAGTACGTGCTAACATCTGATAAGGAATTGTAATCTGGGTTATTAGTCATATCAGCGCAAACTTTATTGGTTATTAAATTACATCTTTCATCTAAATGCCTCATAAGACAATAAGTATAAAGGTAACTTGGTTCTATGGCCTAGTTATTGGTAATTGGTTGGAGAATGAAATGAGGACATTTTGTCTGCATTAACCATTGTATTTTATTTGACATATCTGGACTTTTATATCTATGCCACCGCTATCTGGACTGTCTCTTGGTAACATATAACAGCAAATGTGGATGTTTTCATCCACTCCATTGGACTCTTTCTTTGTTATATGGATTTTGTCAAACAGGTGCTCACTTGTTTTCCTGTATCAATTGTTTTACCATCAAGATTTGTTTTTTTCTCGCTTCTGCTTTATAATCAAATTGTAAAGCTTTCATTTAACAGACTTTAATATCTGGACTGTGAAACCTCTGCTATGGATACCATTATTTAAAGACTTTTTATATCATTCCACGGATCATATCAGTTTATTTAACTTGCAATTTTCTAACGTATATATTAATGTTCTATGTATAATTATGTATTATTTTGAAATATTCTTGTTAGCAATGTATTAAGGTGAAAGGTGCAAAGGACTCCGTGAGATAAGATCTAATATCTCAATGTTGTAGGAAACTCATCTGAATTTTTAGCGTCCGCGAGTCTCTTTATATATCAGTCTGAAGATAGTGATGTCGCGAACATAAAATTTTCTGTTCGCGAACCGCGAACGCAAACCGCCGCAAATGTTCGCGAACCTCTTTCTGGCCACAATAGTGATGGAAAAGTTGTTTTAAGGGGACTAACACCTGGACTGTGGCATGCCGGAGGGGGATCCATGTCAAAATTCCCACGGAAAATTACATAGTTGATTTAGAGTCTGGTTTTAATCCATAAAGGGCATAAATAACCTAACATCCTCCACCATCATCATCCTCTCCTGTATCTCTTTACCCCCTCCCTCATCATCCTCCCCTGTGTCTCTTTCCTCCCTTCCTCATCATCCTTCCCTGTGTCTCATCCCCTCTCCCTCATCATCTTCCCACCTCCCTCATCATCCTTTCCTGTATCTCTTTACCCCCTCCCTCATCATCCTCCCCTGTGTCTCTTCCCCCCTCCATCATCATCCTCTCCTGTGTCTCTTTCCCCCCTCCCTCATCATCCTCCCCTGTGTCTCTTTCCCCCCTCCCTCATCATCCTCCCCCCTCCCTTGATGATTAGGGGGGGAAGAGACACAGGGATAAGTGTGAGGGGTGTTAGGGTAAGGGGTGTTAGGGATAAGTGTGAGGGGGTTAGGTGTTAGGGTGAGGGGTGTTAGGGCTAAGTGTAAAGGGGTGTTAGGGTGAGGGGTAAGTGTGAGGGGTGTTAGGGTAAGGGGTGTTAGTGATAAGTGTGAGGGGTGTTAGGGTTAGGTGTTAGTGTGAGGGGTGTTAGTGATAAGTGTGAGGGGTGTTAGGGTTAGGTGTTAGTGTGAGGGGTGTTAGGGATAAGTGTGAGGGGTGTTAGGGTTAGCGTGAGGGGTGTTAAGGATAAGTGTAAGGGGTGTTAGGGTGAGGCATGTTAGGAATAAGTGTGAGGGGTGTTAGGTCTTAGGGATAAGTGTGAGGGCTGTTAGGGTTAGGTTGATGGGTGTTATGTATAAGTGTGAGGGGTGTTAGGGTTGGGTGCTAAGGTGAGGGGAGGATGATGATAAGGGGGGGAAGAGACACAGGGGTGTCCTTGCAGCAGAGATCAAAAGAGTCCTTCAGGACTGTATTGCACACTGTGTACAGTAGCCTAGCTATGGTTTTCCCTATTGATGCAGTTAACCTACACTCAGCCTCCTCTCAGTAAGACTGCAAGTTAGTTATGATTCCAAAATGGCTGCTGTCCATGAGGTAGAAGGCTCTGGAAGGGAGTGTATGCTGCTGATTGGCTGGAATGTGTCTGCTGACTGTGACATGCAGGGTCAAAGTTTGCTCAATGATAAAGTATAGGGGGCGGGTCGAATATCGCATATGTTCGCATTTCGCCGCGAACATGCTATGTTTGCCGGGAACAGTCCACCGGCGAACTATTCGCGACATCTCTATCTGAAGATCTTACCTCTAATAAGTTTATCTTTTTATTGTTTAGCTATATGTGTGAAATTTATATTGTGATTATACCATCTCATATTTGTATTCTTCATTTGACGACAATTTTAATTGTCATAGGGTGTGAGTGTTGTGGAAAATACAAATATCTTTACATTATTTAGTGTATATATATGTCATTCATTACTTTTGTAACACTTGTGAATTTTCAGTTAGAGACAAGTACACAGGTCTAGACATAGCAAATATGTATTTTCCCTCATCTCCAAGGTCTAATAAGCGTTATTTACTGCGCAGAAGTGTATCATATAAAGTAGATATACGTGCAGATTTTTACCAAAGTATGTGTTATATTCTTATTGGATATCATATATAAATAAAATGTTATTGGCTGCTAGATGGGTTGTACCATGGGTCTTATTTAAATTAATATAAAAGCAGTAAGTTCAGTATGTGAGCCAGTAACAGTCATTTTTGGGTGTTTTGTTACTAATCCACATTTTTTTGTCTAATAAACTATAATAATGAGAAAATTACCAGAAGACTCTGTTTCTGTTACCACGACTGATTTCGGAGTAGTAGGTGATTTGTGAGTATGGGTATTTTTCTACAACAGAGACTATATCTATTTTGCCTAATTTCAGCAAATCATGTTGTTGTTCAGTCGTGTCCGATTCTCCATGAACTCATGGAGCGTAACACACCATGCTGATTCACTTGGTTTTCGTGTCAGAGATACTGGAGTGGGTTTGACAGTTCCTTTCTCCAGTGGGGCATAGCATACAGCTCCTGGTATTCCTAGGTGGTTACCCATCCAAGTACTGACCAGGACAAAGAGGGAAATAAGGAGGGGTAAAGCAGTGGTCATTAATGAGGTAAATTGTGTGTTTAAATTATATTTTCTGGGTAAAGCTTGATTTGCTGCTGTCGGTGAGTGTTTTTTTAATGTCAACTGAAGTTGAGCAAAAATAGGTTTAACATGGAGTGAGTAAACTCACCCTTTAACTGGAGAGCCCAAGCATGCATATAATTGTTGAAAAGTTAAAGGCAATATTTAAACTTTCTACAAATGTTTTACCAAATAGCATTTCTAGTTCTTCTGTGTGTGGAGCTCACGCGAGTTATTGTTATTTTAGTGGATCTGGTGCACATTAATGAACTACATTTGCGACGCATCATGGGTGTATTTATTTATTTTCTTTAATTATTTATTGCTAAATGCAACCCGAACAATACAAAAAAGGACCCATACATATCACATACACATATCACATGCAACATCTAACATTTGACTTATGACACATAAAATAAACACAATAATCTAACAGATGGCAAGAAAATTTAAAATGGATGCAAAGCAAATATAAAGTTTTAAATATTACAGCAGTTGTTAAAGTAATCAGTTGTCAAATGTTATAACCTTGCTATTATCCAATACAAAAATACATAACCTATATATATTTTTTTTACAAATGGCATCTAACAGCATTTAACAAATCAGTCAATTAGGGATTTTTTCTCCGCTATTTTATTAATTTCAGTTTAAACACCAAAATCATATTTACGATTATGTTTTTCTGAGCTTTAAATTACT
Source organism: Discoglossus pictus (assembly GCA_027410445.1). Taxonomy (NCBI): domain Eukaryota; kingdom Metazoa; phylum Chordata; class Amphibia; order Anura; family Alytidae; genus Discoglossus; species Discoglossus pictus. The sequence goes on along the minus strand of CM050167.1, from coordinate 142,512,738 downwards.
TCAAAGCTTTGGTCTTACGAGATCTTCTATTAACAAATTGAAAAGTAAAGAGTAAAGCCAACTTTAGAAATGGGGAAATTAGGAAACCTATCAAATCTTCTCATGTGTTTAAAAAAGGAAGGATTCATGCCATAAAAATGAATGTCCTGTCCAGGCTTTTGTATCTCTTCGGCACTATTCCAATAACAGTCCATACAAAGGACATTCTGATTCTTCAGTGGGCAATCTCCAGCTTTGTCTGGGATCGAAAAAAGCCAAGGATAAAAAAACAGCAATGATTGCACCCAAAAATAAGGGGTGTGCGATGATCCTGGGGTAGGGGCTATTACTGCCCAGGGCCACCTGCTATAGACTACAGGTTATCTAACCACAAGGACCATTTGGGTTCCTGGAAATCTCAGCACAGCACCCTGATATCTGGCTTCTGTATCAGTCAGGATCTCTCCATCAGGAATCAGCACTTCCAGGAGTCCCATTAACCTTCCTGTGGTAGTGGCCAGGACTGGTTACTTACAGGGTGGAGATAGGTTCAGTATCAAAGCTACCAGGAGCAAAATAAGAGACACACAATTTCTATATGTCTCCAAAAGTGAACTGTTTGATTTTGAAAAGTCAACAATATTTATAGCAGTTAGATATAGAGGGCGTGTACACAATGTAACAATGAGAGGGTGTGGCAGACAATTACCGGAGATGTCCCCACATGGAGTCTAGTAGTAGCTTCATGAGAGCAATAGGCTTAACCTCCAATACACATTTTGCCATCTCTAACACATTTCAGATGTAATTAACTTTATCTGACAAACAATGGGACAGAACAGATTACAAATACAATAGATGTTTTTATGTACCTAATCCAATGGCTGGAGCCAAGCTATCTGCCCTTTAATGGGCTCAATGGGCCAACACCTAGGCCGAGAAAAAGGGGTCTGTGACATTACTCCCCCCTTCCAGACAGCAGTTCTGGGGCTATGATCCTTAACGGATGATAGTCTTGAACTGCATCCCATAGCCCAAGCCTCCATCCAAATTAAAAAAAATGTTGGCTCAAGTGGCCACTGCATAAGTCCTAATGCATGACCTCCTCCTGGAGGGGGAAGTAGGTTGGCCCGGTCTGTGGGTGGTTGCCCATCTTTCAAGTAAATGTCCACAGTCTCTAACCCCAATTTCTGTAGGGTCTTGGGAACATAATTCAGTTGCAGAGTCCTTCCATGGGGTATCTGGGCTAGCAGCCACATCTCAGTCACCCTCCTTTTCCATCACAACATCTGAGATTCCAATCCTCAGGGTCCAAGGTTGCAACACAGCCAAACCCATCTCCATTTCTTTCAATAACCCACCCCAAATTGCAGGCATCAAACTTGGGGAAACATCCAGGGTCTCAGAAACTAGGATCCCATCCAGGAGAATACTGCTACCCCCTTGGCCACATGCAGGTAGTGGCTCTGGGGTATCCCATCTAGGTATCAGCTCAGGAGGGGGTAAAAAGCATTTCCACGCCGGCACACTGGAATAGCAGACTTCGCTGGGGTCAGTAGCTCCAGGTGGGTTTCCACAAGGGCTAGTAAGGTTGGGATCACGTCTGCAGCTAGGGTACGCTGTGTCAGGTCCTCTGGTACCATAAGCCACTTGCCCATATTCTGGGGCTGTTAGGACTGAAGCGATCCCCGTCAGCCCTGCTGGCAACTCTGCAGGGTTTGGGAGGGGAGCCTGAACTTGCTCCTTCCTCAGGCTCTCACGGCCAGTGCCCTCACCTGAACTCGCACACCTATCTGGATCCACCTGATCCATGCTGGGCAAGAGCTTCAGGGTCTCAGGGGACGCTCCCTCTCCTGATAGCATCATGCCTCAATCTGGCATCACACTCTCCATGACTGTCAGCCTTTGCGTCTGGACATTAGCAGTCTGTGGTTCAGGACAGGTGACAGTCCATGGGTAGTTGGGCAGACTCTCAGGGCTTATACCCTCCTCTGCCAACTGTTCAGTCTCCAGTTCCTCGCCCTTAGTTAAAGGTTGAAACTTTTCTGGTTGTTGGCCACCTCCCAGTGGCTGGTGCTGCTTTACACTGCTCCCTGGTCTTGCATCTACCAGGGTCTGGACTGTTCTCCCAGCCTCCCTATCCTGGCGAGTTCCCAGCAGTCCCTCTGATCTCGCCTGTAGCCAACAGTCCATTTCCTCTTGCAGTGTATCCTCTGCCAGCTCAGCTGGGGAAGCATGGGGTAACTCCAAGTACTTGAGCCAGGTCCCACCTCCTCAAGAAGTTCCTCATACTCTTTTTCCAACTCCATTTTTTTATGGATCAACGGTTTGAGCAACTTTTTTTCTTCCAAACAAGATTTCCCATCGTTCTGCAGTTCCAAGGCCACACTTTGGATCTCCCTGCAGCACATCCGGGAGCCCTCCCACCAGTCCAAGCCTGTAGAAGGAGGGCCCTAGTGATGCAGGAGTTGGAAGCATTAGGTCCACATACTAATATTCCAAGTCGAGCTCCCAACCACACCAGGTCCTCAAGCCTTTCTACTAGCTTCTCACTCGGCTGGAGCCTAAGGGAAGCCATCTGCTGATTTAGAATAGCTGTTCACCAATCCACGTCTGTAGCAATCCATTGCATTCGCTGCTCCAGCATACTGGTGATCAGACTCCTTTTCTACCTGATCTCCTCCACTCTGCAGGCCTCCATGTGGTCCATGACCCCTCTATCCATCGCTGGCCGTCCTTGGCCTTGGACCTGGATTTGAAGGTTTGGCAAAATCGCTGATCGGTTTCTGCATCCCTACCAAGCCGCCGAAAGTACTGGACTTCAAAACTGCTTGGATCACCATATAAAAAGGTCTCCATGAGAGTGATTGACTCACCTGTGGGGAGGCGGACCGGAAGTGATGCACACGTCAGCGTGAGACTGCCGTGGCTGATGGCAGGGGAGCAGACGCCAGAGAAACACGCTCCTTCCCACATGGAGATAATAGCATTATAAATGCCTACAATCTACTAGCTACTTAGTTTATAGTAGTATATGCACCCTTTTTGGGAACAGCAACGCAGTGCTGAACCACCCCCTCTCAGGACGGGCCCCCATAGACGAAAGCAGAGCAGAGACGCAAAGAAAACGTAAAGAAAATTTTTGGACCTGTGGGCCTGACGCTGCAGCAGCAGAATCCCAGGAAACAGACAGCAGTAACGGGAGCAGAGACACAGAGCAGGCTCTGGGGGCCTGAGACGTTGCAGCAGCAGAATCCCGGTGAGCTAGCACTGAAACAGTGCAACATAGCCAGTAGAACTGGTATAAAATGTATTACCCACTGTACTATCTAGAGCCTACACCTGACACAGTGGTGAAAGAACCCCACTGTAGTCCAGAAGGAGGAGTGGTGGAGCTCTGAGGCGGACCTGTGAGTTGGGCCTGTCCGGGAGGAAGGGTAAGTGGTTTGGCTGTATCTCCTACAACCTATTATTCTGCAGAGATGTAAGCAATAATGTGGGACATATGGTAATTGGAATTTAAGATATCATATATATATACCTCAGGCTGCGGACATAAAGGAATGGGAACAATATTGGTTTAAGAACATTTCCCAAAGGACAACAAATATATGGCCTATATGCTAAGACTCTGGGGAATTAAAATAAAAATTGTCCAAATGCAAGAAAAACGAAAAGATAACGTGTGCCCTTGGTATTAAGGGAAATAAATATCTGAAGAACAAAGTGGAACAAAGTGTACATATAAGAGGTTACAGTGAAAACAATCATTGTGAATCTGGCTAAGGTGTAGAATTACATTAAAAAAGGATATCAAGGGATTACACTGCCCCCCCTTGGATTTGTAGGAGAATTTAACTCCCAAAATAAAAAAATAAAAATAAAAACTCTCTGATTTTCTGCTTGAAAGCTTATTGTTATCTGAAAGCTTATAAGAGATTTAATCATGTCAAATAAAAAAAGTAACACAGCTAATAAAACAAAATTGAAGGAGAAAGTAAAAGATACAGAAAAATAAACAAGCTTCTTTTCCCCTAGAAATAAAATGACAACTCCAGATCAATCTCATGGAGACATCAGCTCAGACCTGATAGAAAAGCAGACCCCTGAAAAATCTTTTCAAGGAAACTTGGAAGATAACTCCACTGAAGAGGAAATACTTACATTTTCGAAGTTAAAGTGTATACTAAAAGAATTTCAAGTCAATTTGACTAATGATCTTTCAAAACAAATGTCTAATATCATTGAATCTATAAATAGTATGACACAAAGAATTGAAGCTAACGAAAAGATCTGCGATAAAATTATAACGGACAATAATACAATCTCCAAATATGTAACCTCTCTAGAAAATAAAATTGAGGAACTTTCTTCCAAAGTTGATAAATTGGAGAATCATTCTGGAAAAAAACAATTTACGTATAAGGGGGATATCAGAAGAGATACATGGAGAAGACTTGGAGTCATATGTTAAAGAACTGCTCAACTATCTGGCCCCAGAGGTGCAGAAAGATCAATGGAAAATGGATGCACTACATAGACTCCCATTGGCCAAAATGATGGATAAATCTACCCCAAGAGACATTATGTTGAAATTACATTACTTACCTTTAAAAGAAATTGCTTTGAAAAATGCTTTCTTAAAGAAACAGTTAGATCAACCATATGAGAACATAAAATGTTTCCAAGATCTATCCGCACATACGTTGGGGAAAAGAAGGGAATTTCTCCAAATAACTAGAACTCTCAGGCTCAAAGAAATCAGATATAAATGGGCGCAGCCAGTAGGATTACTAATTTATAAAGACTTAAAGTGGGTCAAAATAGACTCAGTTCAAGAAGCCATAGAGATATTAAAAGTTTGGGACATATATACAGAAAGCAATATGGAAGTTACTAAAAAACTGGAATTGAGTGCAGGAAACTTGGACTGGAAAAAATATAAGAAATAATCTCTGGAAACTGCAAAACAGGGTCATGGTTACTTAAGCTCAGGAGAAGGGAGACAAATTTAAATAGAAAGAAAAAGTATAGAACGATATTCTAAAAATAAAGTAATAGGGAATCGGGAGATCATACATTAACACTTAGGTTTTTTTTTTTTTTTGTTTTTTTTTCTGAAAGTTTAAAGGATATTATCAAGTTGAGAGGTATAGAAAAGATGATTGTTTTTTTTAACACAAGACACACAGTTGAGTTGAAGAGGGTTGCTTAAATGGGTTTAAAATAAAACAAGAGTCACTTAGAACACAAGAGACATAATATTGATAAAGAGTCACAGTTATATGGGTTTAAGAAAAAGAAAGAAAAAAGGGAAGGATGAAGGGATGGAAAAGAAGGAAAAAAAAAAAAAAGGAAAGGGGAGTGGGAAAATACATATACACATAATAACATAACCTGATAGACTGAGCGGGTAAATAAACCCACTCTTTCTTCATAAAAGTAGAATTTAGTAATAAGGTGTAAAAGCACAATATATAGTAAAAATATAAGGGAAAATTTATTAATTTTGGATTAGAAAAAAAAGATAGTATTAGATATACTCACTAGGTGTGAATCCTCCTAAGTAAATCCCTCCCGAATAAGAAAAAAATAGATAAAAAGAAAGAAAGGAGGAAAAAAAAGGGAAGCAAAAGAGGGAAAGGGGGGAAAGAAGGAAAAAACAACCAATTTTATATAATATCAGAAAATCTAAATGATATAAAAAAATGGCTATATATAAGGAGAATTATTAGTAATATCTACAAAATACATGGTAGTAAATTTAACTTCTCTATTGGATCTTTTCTCTCCGGACAACTAGAAGTTAGCGAATATAGATCTACTTTTAGCTAGAAAGTCAACATTTTGAATAAATCAAACTTGACAGCACGGAAAGCGAGCTATGCTTTAATAAAATAGACAAAGTTAAAGTTACGGTAGATAAATAAAAAGATTTACCTTCTTGGCCGTCCGGGGAGCAAAGATTCTCTCTCAGGGAAGTTTGAAACGAGGTATTATATATGCCCTTGCTCCTGAAATTTATGCATGAGATCTGTACCATAGACCCTTTACCCTCGCCCAGAAATAGGGCGATACATTTTCACTTCCAAAAACTAATTTGCCTTGCTATATATCAGCTGACATTCGTTTAGTTTGCAGCTGTTTTTTTAAGGTTTTGTATGTCTGTTGTGTGTATCCTTGTTCTTTTTTTTTTTTTTTTTTTGGGGGGGGGGAATCCCGAGCCATGCAGATACCCAGGGAATACTATACACATACACTTTAGTAACCTTTTAATAAAGTAAAATGCAAATAAAAATAATATCACATAATGTGAATGGTCTTAACTCTCCAACAAAAAGAAAAACGGCATTCCTAGAGTACAATAAATTAAACGCCGAAATTTTATGCTTGCAAGAAACACACCTAAAACAGGAAAACTTAAAATATATGAATAATAAAAATTTCTTCACTCGAGTAGACTCTACCTTTAGGAATAAATCAAAAGGGGTCTCTATCTTTTTTTAAAATAACTTAAAAATTTTGGAAGAAAGTAGTAAGATCGACCCAGAAGGTAGATATATAATATGGACTGGAAAGATTGATGGGTTCTTAATAACATTGGTTAATGCGTATCTACCAAATAAAGGACAAATAAGATTTCTTAAAAATCTTCTCAAAGAGATTAATAAAATTAAAGGAGGTTTATTAATAGTGTGTGGCGATTTTAATATGATATTGGATGATAAGTTAGATAAACAAATAGTTGGGTCAAATAAATATATACCCCATATAAACCACCTTTCTAAAGCTTTCTACAAAGTAAAAGAGAATAAAAACTTGATAGACCCATGGAGGATTTTACACCCAGGTGTACGTGAATATACTCATTTTTCATACCGACACAATTCATTTTCCAGAATTGACTATATACTAACGGATCTTCAAACTTTAAAAGTAATTAAAAAGATAAACATCAGACCCACTCCCTGGTCAGATCATTCCTTAAACGAATTAGTTATACAAGATCAGAACCAGTATAATAGGGGGGAAAAAGTCAGCTTGAGGATGGATCCTTGGCTCTTAAAAAATGAAGATTTTGTTAAATATTTAAAAAAGGAAACAAAAGAATTTTTCAAAATTAATAAAAAATCCGTAAATTCGGATGTAACCCTATGGTGTGCCTATAAAGCATTTATTAGGGGTATATTCATCTCAAAATCAGCTGAAATACAAAGGTTAAGAGGTAAACCGTTAAGGACCCTATATCTAGAACTAAATAAGATGAAAGATATTTTTAGAGTGACACCAAATAAAGAGAATAGTAAGGCAATAAAAGATATAAACAACAAAATACAAAAAATACTTCAATTACAATCAGATAAAATAATATGGAAATTTCAGCGTACACGATTTCTTGAAGGGGGTAAACCAGGTAAATTCCTGTCTAATACATTGAAGAAACAGTATATCAAAAATAATATTACAAAAATATTAGATCAAAACAATGTCCTGCAGTTTCACCCAGATAGGATAGGAGAGGTATTCCAGGAATATTATAGCAACTTATACAACTTAGATAAAGATCATCGAGTAGACAAACCAGGAATAGAAGAGATCAAACAATACTTGAATAAGATAAAGCTTCCCAAAGTATCGGAAAACCAACTTAGCCACTTAAATAAACAAATTGAAAGTGTAGAGATAATGGAAATTGTGTCTAATATTAAAAAAAATAAAATACCTGGGGTAGATGGGTTCGATAATTTATTCTATAAATTCCTTACCAAGGAATTGAACGGAACCTTATGCGACCTCTATAATGAGATCAAACAGGAAGGAGTGATACCATCAGAATTAACGGAAATAAAAAATAGTTAATATATTGAAACAAGGGAAAAATCCTGAAGAATATAAAAGCTACCGCCCAATCTCCTTAATTAATGTTGATATAAAAATTTATTCTAAAATCCTGGCGAATAGATTGAGTAAGATCATCCCTACACTAATAAAACCAGACCAAACAGGATTTATTCCGAATAGACAAGCGTCGGATAATACAAGACGTCTTCTTGACATCTTGGCCTTTGTAAAGAAAAAGAGGATCCCCTCGCTGACCCTGTCATTGGACGCAGAGAAGGCCTTTGACAGGGTCAGGTGGGATTTCCTAGACAGTGTTTTGGAGAGATTTGGTTTGGGAAGCTTTGCCTCAACGGCAGTAAAAGCCTTGTATTTAAACACTACAGCACATATATCTTCTCCACAATTTAGTACGGGTAAATTTTTAATAACCAACGGTACTCGCCAAGGCTGCCCGCTATCCCCCCTTCTTTTTATTTTATTCCTTGAACCTTTAATAACAACTATCAGAGAATCATTAGAAATTAAAGGAATTGAGATAGGGAAGGAGGAATATAAGATAATGGCATATGCAGATGACATCGTAATAACAATAACAAATCCAGAACTTTCCTGTAGAGCTCTCCAGACCGCTCTTGATGAATTTAGTAAATTCTCTTACTTCAAGATAAATCAACAGAAATCGGAAATAATTACTTGTAATATATCATTAGAAGAAAAAAATAGGTTAGCGAACCTATATTTATATAGATGGAACTCCCCACACATAGTACACCTGGGTATAAGATTCTCTGGCCATATAAATAATATTTTTAAAGACAATTATAGTGAAATATTGAAACAAACTAGGAAATTATTGAATGATTGGAGATCTTTACATCTATCATGGATTACTAGAATAAATGCAGTAAATATGAGTTTGATACCTAAAATTACCAACATTATGAGATGTCTTCCAGGCAAAATACCGGCTTATTATATTAAAAATATTCTAGAAACGTTGGACGATTTTATATATCAGGGGAAAAAACCAAGAGTGAAGAAAACCATAATATGTAAGAAATTTGAGAAAGGGGGATTAGGCTCCCCTTCTATCAAAGATTTAAACGTTAAAATTATACTTACACAAGTGGCGGGATATAATTACGTGCAAAACTCCCCAAGATGGTTAAAAATTGAAGAGGCCATATGGGGAGAATCCTCTATAAAAAACATATTATGGATGACTAAGTATAAAAAGAAAAGAAAATCAGATTTACCCCCTAATATTCAAAACATTATTAAAATATGGCATAAAAATAAAACCAAACTATCATTAGTACAATCTCCTTCTCTAGCAGCACCAATAGATCTTATTAACAACAACTCTAACGGATCAATCTTACTACTACTAAGATCACATAACATTAGAAATGTGATAGACCTATATGATAATGGTAGTCTATTGGAGCGTAAAAGAATTAAAGAGAAATTTAATATAGACAAGTTAACGTGGTTAGATTATGAATGCTTAAAGAGGAATCTTAAATCGTCAGGGTATAAGACTACTAATATGGATAAAATGTGGAAAATGGAGAAATATTTACTTAAGGGAGAATCGTCTCACATAATCTCTAAATTCAGTAATATATTGGATGAAAATACCCCCCTGGAAAAAAGCCTGGGAATATTAGCCTGGGAAGAGGATATGAAAATTAGAATTTTAGAAGAAGACTGGATTAAAATATTTAATACTGTTAAGAACTCATCAATCAATTCCTCATATAACGTAATGATGGTAAAACTAATCCATAAATGGTACTATGTCCCTATTAAATTAAAAAAAATATATAGTAATTTAGATGGCCTATGTTGGAAACAATGTGGATTACCAGGTACAACTCTCCACATGTGGTGGGACTGCAAAAAAATAAAAAAATTCTGGACGAGACTAAGTCAAGAACTATCCACTCTTGTGGGCAAGACAATCATTTGTAACCCCATAGAATTTATTTTACATATGCAATTGGAAAGATTTACATTAGGGGAAAGATATTTAATATCACACATATGCCTGGTTGCTAAATGGTTACTTTTGAAATACTGGAAACAACCACAGGTACCTTCCTGGAAAGAATTAGAGAATGCTGTCTCAAATAATAGGGAGATGATAAAAATAGAATCAGTCAATAATGTATGGGACATGACTTCTTCCCCTTTGTTTTTTTTTTGTTTTTTTTTGCTTTGTATGTGTGGTTGTTGTCATGTCTATGTTTTCATGTTATCTGTCTTTGTATAATGCAATATATTGTAATACTCGTATTATTTTGATGAGGACTTATTTATATGAATAAACTTGTAAAAGAAAGGAATTGTTAAGGAAAAAGGGGAGAAAAAAGTAGAGGGAGAGGAAAAGGGAAAGGTGTAATTAAGTATAATGAATAATATGGGCTCTACACAGACTTCTGATCTGGATGAGAAAAAAGAAAGGGAAAGGAAGGGAAAAAAAAAGGAGAAAAAAAAGGAAGAAAAGAAAAGAGAGAAAAAGGACTATATCAGATATTTGTAGCCGAGATCTTTTTTTTTTTTCTTTTTTTTTTTTTTTTTAACCTTATTGTCCAGCATAATCATGAATTTTGTAGTTAACCGATATTTAATATTTATTGTAACTGGACTCTATAATCAAGTGATATATGTGAATTATAATTGTATCTATATTTATATATTGCTGATTTTTGTACTGTTTGAAACTTTCAATAAAAAAATATTTAAAAAAAAAAAAAAAAAAAAAAGGTCTCCATGAGGACTGAATTATTGGACAATTTCACCAAATGAGAAGAGAATCTTCATTATCTCCACAATTTATATAACATCTAGTATCACGTATATCTCTTTGCTATAACCTAGGGAAACAAATACTAAAAATTAAACAATTTATAATATTGTACCCAATATTTATGTAGTGATTTGAATATTTAACCAAACAAATACTTACTTATAGACAATTCCTTGAAATGGCTAAAATTCTCCACAATTTTTCCATTTCATGATTTCTGATTTTTATAATTTTTAATATAAGTTTATAACAATTTGATACATAATATCTATACAAAGAAGGGTCTCCACACCACAATATGTACACAGAATAATACATACCATATCAGTCAATATTTTGTAGTATGAAAACCATCAAAATATAGTAAAGACTTCAGATGCAGGAATTTGATTCAAATTCTGAATTTTTTTTTAACAATTAATTAGTTCATAAGTTTTGACACCCTTTTCCTCCCATATCTTACTTTTAAATAACCAATGAAGATTTTTGGTATTAAACCTAATGAATTTAATAATGACGAATAGATAGTAAGTTTGCCCTTATTATTTAAACCTGTCCAATATTTTATGCATGAATGCATCAATAATAATCTACTCAAGAGATTCTATTTACAGGTAGAAAAATACTGAATTTCAGCTGTAAAGGTTGTATTAAATATGGTTCTGTATCATTCCAACAGAATATTCTTATTGAAATATTTTAAAATAAGAGTTTGCATTCTTTGTAATATATACTCGCACACATTTTTTGAAGTATGTTCAGTCTTATTCCTGTTTAACAACATATAAGTAGAAAATTGAGATTGTTATTTATCTAACCAAATCTTAGATATCTTGGTAACCATCTAAGAAATATAAAATCTGGGGTAGTACCATTAATTTAAATTCTGAAATCCTGCCTAACTAAAATTACATGGTTTTATCTTGTAAATAAGCTTTTATCCAAGTTGCTTGGAATTTTAGAGATGTTTATACTATTATTATTGTTTATTTATAACACGCCAACATATTCCGTAGCGCTGCTATATGTGTGAAATTTATATTGTGATGTGATTACATGATTACTCGTGTACAGCCCTAGTATACATCCTCAGCAGGTACTATTACCCTAAGCTGCCATTGCTATATAGAGGCAATAAAGCTGAGCACTGCTATAGATCACGGGTGAAATATAAATTATGTTCAATTACAAACTTTCAATACACAGATACCTTTTATTTTTATTGAAATAATTACTGTTTCAAATTATAATAAATATAAATGTTTATTCAAAATAAAAGATAAATGTATCATATTTAGGATTGAGAGTCAGTTTTACTTTAAGTTTCATATTCCTTTTTTTATTGGTCCCTTAAAGAAAGGGAAAAAAAAATATATATATATATTCCACGGTATATCAGTAAGCCATGATACACAGATCAGGCAGCAACATGCTATTTCACATCTTGTATAGGTGGAAATTTTAATTTAACCAGTCCTGAGACCTCCTTAACACCTTTTTCCGTTTTCTAAACATTAAACATTTATAACTGTCGTTTTTTTTTTTTTAAACTGTTCAGTATCTATCACAGTAATCCTTAGCTCGCAGGCTAGGAATATGAGGCCTATGTTTCAATTGATAAATCAATGCCCAAACCCACCAGGCCTTCTCTGCTATGACCTCTCCTCCCCCTTTCCTCCTATACATGTACTAATTCTATCCTCCTGGAGCTAGGGCACCTTGTTGAACTTAACTAAACATATAACTGGGTGTAATATTATCTAAAGTTAGGGGAATGTTATCCTTTTTATTTCTTTAGAGTAGGATACTCTATGTGGGGTCTAGGGTCTTCTTTAATGGGCTTCTCAGGAAGCTCCTGTATTAAAGGCCTAAACTTATAGTAGCTTTAAACTTAACCCTTGTCTTTCTTGCCTTTTTCCCTCCCCTTTTCAATTAATAAAATCCCCGTAAAAAACACAAAAACTTAACTCAGTTTGGTCATTTGAATCGATCTGAGTGGAGGGAAAGACCGAATTGCCCTTTTAACGTAGGCTTGTTATCTTACCTCCTTGCTGCGCCCAGACTCCTCGCCGGCTCCCCCGCCTCCCCATCACCGCCTCCTCCTCCTCCATCTCTTCTTGTTTCCTCTTTATCCTTGATTTTTTTTTTTTGTTTGTTTTTTTGTCTAGGTTTACCCAACCCTTTGTTATCTTAATTGATTCCCATGGGTTCCTCTCTATCCCTGTTTCCAATGTTAGGGCCCTTGTTAACAAGCCAGGGATCCCAAATGTCTCTATACTTCTGAATAGCATCTGCTAGTATATGAGTCATGTGTTCGTTCACCGCTATATAATTTATTTTGTTCCTGATTGCCTGTAGTTCAAGTGTGGCTGACTTCCATTGCCTTGCAATGTGTGATTTAGTGGCTAAGTAGATATATTGGAGAAGCTTGTTTTGAGCGTAGGATAACCCCAAATCTGGGATTCCTAATAAACAGGTTTCTATTGTGCCCCCTACTCGTGTTTCCAATGTTTCCGAGGCAAGATCTGACACCTCTTTCCACATCTGTGAAACTATGGGGCAGTCCCACCACATATGCTTAAAAGTTCCTAGAGTGAGGCACCCTCTGGTACACATTCTCTCCCCTGACTTGCTCCATTTTGTCAATCTCTCCGGGGTCAAGTATGTTCTATGCAAAACTTTAATAGCAGTTTCTAGGAGTGTTTGGTTTAGGGAGCCTTTGTATATGCTTTTCCATGCTTCCCCCCATCTCTCCTCATCCCATTGTTCGCCTAGATCCCTCTCCCACTCCTCCATATATCGATCCCTTGTTCCCTCTGGTGGTTCATTGTATATATCATAGATCCCCCCAATAATTCCCTTAGTTAAAGGGGCCCTCTGGCATATTACCGATAACCAGGTTTTTTTAGGAGTCCCCCATGTTCTAGATATCTTGTTAACCAGGTGTCTGATTCTACAAAAGTTGAAATGTTGGCTAATGGGAATGTTATGGTGGTCTCTTAAAAATTCAAAAGTCAAAGGGGTCTCGGAGCCCAACCAAGCTCCCAGTCTATCCAGTTTTCTAGATTTCCACCACCAGTTAGCTTCTGAACCTAGTCCCTGCGGCATCCATGGGTGACAAAGGACCGATAACATTGGGGAGGGATGTTTGAAAAGGGATGTATGCTTTTGTGCCCATTTCAAGCTTTGCACTGTGGTGGAGATAACCGGATGTCTAATCCCTCCTATTGTATCTGGAACTTTGTCTAGCCAAACCAATGTATCCCAGGAGTAAGGGTGTAGTATTTGATCCTCCATAATCTTCCATAAAGGGTGGTGTATCACTGAGTGGCTTATAGGGATGAAAGCCAGCTGCGCTGCTCTATAATATTTCTTTAAGTCTGGGCATGAGAGTCCGCCTTTATCTTTGTGTTTAAACATTATTTCCTTTTTAATTCTGGGGGGTTTACCCTTCCAAATGAAATGTGACACCTTTCTTTGGAATCCTTTCAGTTCGAGCTGAATGATGGGGACCGGCAAGGTCCTGAACAGGTACAAGAGCTTCGGAAGAATCGTCATTTTGAAGGCATTAATTCTGCCCAGCCAGGAAATAGGATATCTAGTCCATTTCAGCATATCCTCGCTTAGTTTTTTATAAATCGGGGGGTAATTAGCCCTATATATGGAGTTTGTAGACGACGTTAATTTTATCCCAAGGTATTGGATGTAGGTTTTAGCCCAATTCAATTTGTACCTTTCCGTTATTATTTCCTTTGTTTTGGCCTCTACGTTTAATGCTAATGCTTCTGTTTTCTCGACATTTACTAGTAAACCTGATCTCTGGCCAAATTCTGTTAGGGTGTCAAATAGTAGTGGGATTGATTTGCAAGGGTCTGTGATTGTGCATAACATGTCGTCCGCAAATAGGTTGATTTTAAAATGTTGCTGCCCTATTTTAAGCCCCTTAATTCCTGAGTTCGACCGGATCGCCTGAGCGAGGGGTTCTATCGCAATGGCGAACAGCAGTGGGGAAAGAGGGCACCCCTGTCTAGTTCCCCTCTCTATTTTAATAGTCCGATTGTATTTGCCAGGTAGTTTAAGTCGGGCTACTGGGTTTTTATAGTACGTATTTATTAAATTTAAGAAACTCCCCTTAAATCCAAATTTATTTAAGACCTCTTTCAGGTATGGCCATTCCAATGAATCAAAGGCCTTTTCAATGTCTAGTGCTAACATGCAGGCCGGGGTTTTTGTACTATTAGCGTGGTGTATTAAGTTCACCACCCTCCTGATATTATCTCTGGCTTGCCTATGTGGGATAAATCCCACCTGGTCCCTATGTATAATCCTTGGGAGAAATTTTGAAATTCTGTCCGCTATTATTTTTGCCAGTAATTTAATATCCCCATTTAGAAGGGATATGGGTCTATAGTTTTTAATCTCTGAGCTGTCCTTCCCTTCTTTAGGAAATAGGGTGATTTCCGCTAAGTTCATTTCGGAGGGGATCTCCTGACCCTCCAGAATATGATTATATAATTTAGTCAGTCTTGGCGTCAATATATCCGTAAAGGTTTTATAGTACATGTTCGTGAACCCGTCTATACCCGGTGCCTTTCCCAGTTTCATTGCCTGGATTCCCTTTCCTACTTCCTCCTGTGTAATCCTCGCATTAAGAGAATTTACCTCCGATTCCTCCAAACAGGGCAAGTCAAGTCTATCTAGCCAAGCTCTGATACTGTATACTGTTTCTTTACTTGAAGCTGAGTAAAGTTTTTGGTAGAAATTATGGAACAATTCTTGTATTTTGGAAGGATCTGCTGTTTTGATATTTTCGTTATTTTTTATGCAATAGATTCTCGAGAGGGCTTGCTTAGATCTTAATTTTTTCGCTAACATCTTATCCGGTTTGTTTGCTAGGAGGTAAAATTTGTGTTGGGTTCTCCTAAGAATTTTCTCCGCCCCTTCCGAATAAATCTTATCTAGTTCCACCCTCACGCTTTCTATTTCTCGCCTAATCTGAGTTGTAGGGTTTTGTTGATTTAATTTTTCTAATCTTCCTAGTTCCTCTGTGAGTTTTATTTTCTGGGCTCTCTGTTCTCGTCTGAACTTGGATGTCTCTTTCATACAAATGCCCCGAATGTACGCCTTATGGGCTGCCCATACCCAGCCGGTCCCCACCCCAGGTGTCTCATTTCTTTCAAAGAAAAATTCCAATTCTTGGGCTATTCGTTTTTTAACTGTCGGGATCGTCAGTATTCTTTCATTCAGTCTCCATTGATAAGGAGGTTTAGTCAGGGATCCCAGGTTTATGGTCGCCCTCACCAAACTATGGTCTGACCAGGCACACGGTATTATGTCCACGTTTTGAGAGTCAGGTATAAAGGAAGGGTCGGTTAACAAGTAGTCTATTCTGGAGTATGTTTTATGGGGGTAGGAATAGAACGTAAATTCCCTGTGTCCTAAATGTCTTTCCCTCCAGAGATCCGCTAACTCAAGCTCTCTTAGCAGTCTGTTGATTTGTTTCAATCTCTTAGTGAACTTGTCTCCCAGGTCTTTCCCAGTTCTATCCTTTTTGGCATCTAGTACCAAGTTAAGGTCTCCCCCTAGAATAATCCTACCCTGTTTTACCAAAGACAAATGTTTCAATGCCCTGATGAGATTTTTATGAGGAGAGATGGTAGGAGCATATATTACTGCTAGCGTGACCGGGATGTCTAGAACCCTTCCCATCAAAAAAAGATAGCTTCCCTGTCTATCTGTAACTTTTTTGTCCAGGGTGAAGGGAAAGTTTTTGTGGAGAAGAATTGCCACCCCCTCCCTTTTGGTACTGCTACTTGTAGCGTGGAACGTAGGGAAATTTCTGTTCATAAATGTCGGAATTTGCTGATGCTTAAAGTGGGTTTCTTGAATAAAAATTACAGCAGGGTTAAGTGTTTTGTAAAATTGAAACGCCTTGTTCCTTTTAGTGGGGGAATTAAATCCTTTAACGTTATGTGTAATAAAGACGTGTTCAGCTTCACCCATGGTCTAGAGTAACGTGTGTAGCTAATGTCTGCTGAGACTTACCCTTAGGAAGAGAGGATTCGGAGTCAGCGCCCGAGGAGTAGGAAAGCCGGCGAGAAAGCCCCGCAGTCCTCCATCCGCTAATCTGATTGTGGATAGTATGAAGAGAGACAAGTTGATGACCAAACATATACAAATAAAACTTTTCAAACCTTTGATCCTTCCCCCCCCCTTTCTTCTTCCTCATACTTCCTTCCATCTTGCACCTATCGTGCCTAGGGAGTAACCACTAAAGAATCCCGGATACTTCCCTAGAATGAGGAAATTCACTATCGTGATCTAACCCGTTCCTAAAACTGAGCGAGTCAAAAAATACTGGACTGGATTGCTAGCCCCCACTACATTGGAAGGAGCAACAAGTACTATAAACTGTAACTAGTATTCTCTTATATGAGTCAGATATCGTGGATATTTTGGGAAACCTTACCCCACCTCATACCTAAGTCTAATAATAGAAATTCCTGCGTTTTACACTAGAGTCCATTTGTATAGAATAACCTTATAGTCTCTGCAACCTTGGAAATCATCTTTAGAGAAAGTCAACCCTCTCCTGAGGCATTCCCTTGATCGATTCTTACTGTTCCATCACTCCGGTCCCTAAGCCCCTTGTTACTGTCATTCCTTTGCTTTTTCTTGGCAGAGACTTCTATCCAATCTCTAGTTGGTCTCTCCCTCGGCTTCGGGAGTTGGCCCATTAGATTGGAGCCTTCTGGGAGCAATTGTAGGTGAATAAGCTTTTTTTGGAGCGCGCCCAATGAGTGTGCTACATGTGTTTGCTCATTCCAGCGAAATTGTAGGCTAAAGGGGAATCCCCAACGATACTGAATTCTGTTTTTTATTAGAATTTCCAAAGCCGGTCTCATTTCTCTCCTTTTCGCCAAGGTAGATGGAGCTAAGTCAATAAACAATTGTAATTGTGTTCCGTCCGGGCCAACTATTCTAGGCAATTTCCTGGCCGCTGCCATTAGCAGATCTCTGGAGCTCTGTCTCACAAAGCGAACGACTATATCCTTAGGTTTCTCTGAATTGATTGGACCTCCAAGGGCCCTGTGGGCTCTTTCAATGAGCAGCACCTCCTCTGCTTGATTCGGTAGAATGGTGGTAAATACCGCTTCTAGATAGGGTACAAGATCCTGTACATTTTTAGGGACACCTCTCAGCCGTACGTTGTGTCTTCTGGATCGATTTTCCAGATCTTCCAATTTATTTTCAAGAGCCTCTATACGAGTAGAGTTGGAGCTGATATCAATTTTATCATCCTCTTGTGTGGAAATAATCATCTCGGTTCTTTTTTCTAGCTCGTGTGTTCTCTGACCTATTGCACTGATCTCTTCTCTCATCTCCTTTAGTGCTATTGCAAGTTGAGTTTTCAACATTAGTTCAAATTTCGCCATTGCCGAGACAGAGAAATCCACGTCAGTGATGGTGTTGGGCCTTTCCCCTTCATTCTCCGACATCTCAGATCTTTCTGGGGAGCTTTCCCCTGCTTTGGTGGTCAAGCTGGATGCTGCCTGGAAATGCTCAGGGATGCCTCTGGAGGATGTGCTTCTCTTAGCCTTCTTCATCTTTCGCTCAGTTTCCTCCCTGGCTCTCTTGTCTCTTAGGCGGTCCCCCTGGTAGAAGGGTATCTTTCCCCTGATAGTTGTCTTGGCACCCCTTAAAAGAACACTAAGTACTGTTCTGGGAAGTGCCTATGTAAAAATGTTATGGAAGGTGCTGCTTGAGTTGGGGTAATTTATAGTTTCATCTTTGTTTAGTCTTGCATTGTCTAAGACTCAAGACTTTCTGCCTGTTGCTCCCCCTGTTGCTCTATCTTCTAGATTCCATCCGTGAGACCCTTGCAGAATAATAAAAAAAAAGAGCAAAGACAGTGGGGTGGGCGCTCACTCTCATGGTGGGATTCTCTCCTTGGTAATTCAGGAACCGTGTACCTGTTAGGCCAAAGTCCATCTGCTACTTCTGTGTTCCAATAAAACCTCCTAAGTATGCATTTTATGCAGGTCTCTATTTGTTCTTAGCCCGTAACTTTGGTGTTCCCTTTTTTGTAGAATATTTTTCTGTTCTTTTCCTCTTTTCCTTTTTATTTTATTTAATTATTTTCCTTTTACTCTTTTTTTTTGTCTTTTTTTATTTTTTTATTGGTCCTTTGTGAATGGCTGTATGCCTTGAGGCCAATTAGGAGCCTAGGGTGATCCCCCTACACTTTAGGGAACCAATATGGCCTCCCTTCTTCTAGGGATATTTTTGGCGCCAAATAGGCAGGGAAGGAAGGAGAAAATGGCTGCTCTGGGCTAGATAAAGGGGGAAGCTTCTTGGCAGCTCTATTGAAACCCCCCACGCCACTCTGATCCTCTGGCACCTATATAGGGTTGTGCATATGTCTCTGCAGCACAAGCTGCCTGTCAGGGTCCCTTGGTCGCGGGGGGGGGGGGGGGGGGGATGTGAGTTGTTTTGTTTTTCTTTCCTTTTTTGTTTCTTTTCAGCCCTATCTCGGGCCCTTATGATGGGCGAGAAGCCTATCAGGCCTGTACTGTGCCTTGTGCGGTACTGGGGGCTGGGACCTGGCCTTCTGCGACGTAGCCTTTCCTCCCCTCGGGGGCCTCTGTATCTTTTACCCCACTCACCCTCCTAGGCGCCTCCGTCGCTCCGCGGCCTCCTTCACTGTGCCGTTCTCCTTGCTGGATGCCCCCCCGGGCAGCTCGGTCCTCTCTGGCGCCACACTCCGGTGCTGCGCCTGATCTCTCCTGCACCGCCGGCGCAGGGACAGACAAGGAGAGAGCCCTCCCCAGTAGCTGATGCTCAGGCAGAGGGGTCACACACAGGCTGGGGGAAGATGGCGTTCCCGCAGAGGCCTCTCCCTCGTGGCGGGCTGCACTCAACGGGTACCCCGGGGACTCTTTTCCGGGTACTCCTCGTTGCCCGATAAACCCAGGCAGCTCCTGGAGCCAAGCACAGAGTGCCACTGGCTAAATTGCCAGGAATTTGGGTGGAAAAAAGCCCTTTTTTTGCACTGTAGTGCAGAGCAGCAGAGAAACACGTCTGCTCCTTACTTTAAGTTTAATGGCTGTCTAATGTTATGCCCCTTGTCTCTCTGTCCATGATATTCTTAGTAATCTAATCTTAGATATTACATTTTAAATGTATTCACTCTATCCCTGTATCATTTAGTGGCCATAATGCTAGTCTGTAAGCTGCATACAAAGGCTTATTTTAGAGAAGCTTCAGTTTCATACTAGACAGTGTACATCAACCATAGTCTGAAGTGCTGAACCTATAACAGACTGCAATTAAAATTGTTATTACCATATATACTCGAGTTATATGTCGACCCGAGTATAAGCCGAAGCACCTAATTTTACCACAAAAAACTGTGAAAACGTATTTACAAGATTTGAAGCCGAGGGTGCAAAAGAGGGTCCTTTCCCCCTGATCATCCTCCTCCTCTCCCCCATTATCATCCTCCCCCCCCTTATCATCCTCCTCCGGTCCCCCCCTTATCATCCTCCTCATTTCCCCCTTATTATCCTACTCCTCCCCCCCTTATCATCATCCTCCTCCTTCCCCCCCTTATCATCATCTTCTTTTACCCATAATCTCCTCCTTAATGCACCCTCTCCAATCCCTATGCCCTTCTCTCCTTACTTGCTACTATGCTCCGATGCCGATCCTGACGCCACAGCACGTCTACCCGTACCGGCATATGCTAATGACGTGATGCGCATGTGACGTCACATCATTAGCATATGCCGGTACAGAAGACGTGCTGCAGTGTCAGGATCGGCATCAGCTCATCGAAGCATAGTAGCAAGTAAGGAGAGAGGGGTATAGAGATTGGAGAGGGTGCAGTAAAGAGGAGGTTATGGGGGAAAAAAGATGATGAGAAGGAGGGGGGAAGAAGGAGAAGGAGGAAGATGATGATAAGGAGGGGGGAAGGAGGAGAAGGAGGAGGATGATGATAAGGAGGGGAGGAAGGAGAAGTTGGAGGATGATAATAAGGGGGGGGAAGGAGAAGTTGGAAGATGATGATACGGAGGGGGGGAAGGAGGAGAAGTTGGAGGATGATGGTGAGGAGGGGGGGGAAGGAGAAGAATGATGATAAGGGGGGAGGAGGAGGATGATTATAAGGGGGGGAAGTAGGAGGATTTATTTTTTCACTGCTGAAAAAGTCGTCTTATACGGTAACTCCGAATTGAAAAAATTTATTGTTGCCCATTCCCAATTTATGTAATATCTTATAGACACTACCATTGCTTCCTATTTCATTTTATTAAAAGTATAATAGGAAATAGAGGAGACATTTTTCATTTCTTGGTTTAGAACAAGCCAAAATTTAGAGTCTTCACAAAGGAATTTTCTCAATTTTGAAATACTGGTATTTAAATAGGAATACATTTGTAAACTCCACTTCTCTGGCTGCACCGGTGGAGATATCTTCAGAGAGAATCTGAGCAGTGCATCTTAATGGAAAAAATAATGATATAAAGAATATCAAGGATTTATAAGTAAATGGGGAAAGGCTTAATTTTATACAAATGCAGAACAAATTACTTTTGAAGCCTATTACTTGGCTAGAATTTTGGGCAATTGAAAAAAACTTAAAAGGGCTTGGATACCTTTCCAGTTATGAACAAGATGAACTCCCATTTGAAAAATTGATTCTGAAAGGGGAGGTTTCTCATAGGGTGGCAAGATGTGGGGATATAATTAAGAGTTTGAAACAAAGAGGCAAAACAAATAAAATTATTCAATGGGAACATGAATTAGGTATAGAGGAACAGGAGGAGAAGTATTGGAAGGGATTTGTGTTAGTAAAAAGGTCTACCTATTACTCCAATTACTAGCAACTTGTCATGGCATTTATAGTAAATGATATTTGAAATAGTCAATTTAACTTATTGTCCGAGTATAACATCAATTCATAGGCAAATATCACTTTTAAACAAAACAGCGTTTATTATCAATATATATTTGAATTCTAAAGTAATAAAAAGTTATAAACAGTACTTTTTGATTTACAGATGTCAATAACCCAATTAAGTCTATTGCAATATTAATACGATAAAATGTTAATAAAACAAGAAAAGCCGTCTAACTTCTTTATCAACAAAATCTTCTAGGGTAATAGAAAATAACAATAAATTACTATTAATCAATATTTCTTATTTTAGCTGTTTATAATAAACACGAAAATCAATCTTATTAATATAGTAACTCACAATAATATTGTTGGCAGAATATATAATATACCCCAGTAGACCTATATAACTATTAATGGGGTGATGCTATAATAATAACCATATATTGAATAAAAAAAAAAAAAATACTATTGGAATAAAGGGAAATATATCATAATTTGAATAATACCTATAGTAGATATATTGGTGGCTTCTGTGATACAATTGATTTAGTGGAATAAATAAGATCAATTTATCTATTATATCACAGAAGTTTGAAATTAAATCTATACATTACCAGATACCAGTATCAACCCAATTCTATATGTGTATTAATTAAAATATTAAGAGGATATATTTAATCAGAAATATATAATTAAAATGGTATATGTATAGAAGGAGTATACTCATTTATATATTTATTAGGTAAAAACCCTGACAAACTTGCCCGTCAAGGATGACGGCAATAAAATTTGAAGCCTGGCAATGCTGTTTGCCACACAATGGGAGCCTCTCCCCCTCTACTTTACTGGCCTTGCGATGAGCGCCTTTGGCGCTCATCACGGGCATCACAATAAGCTAATTGCGAGCCATGCCCCCCTCTATTTGATTGGATATGCTCATTGCGAGCCTCTCCCCCCCTCTACTTGACGGGATATGCTCATTGCGAGCCTTTCCCCCCTCTACTTTACTGGCCTCGCGATGAGCGCCTTTGGCGCTCATTGCAAGTCTCTCCCTCTGTCTACTTCCTCCCCCCTCCTCTCCCTCCCTTTTTATCCCCTCTCCCTCCCGTGTCTCTTCCCCCTCTGCCTGTGTCTCTTTCCCCCCTCTCCTGTGTCTCTTCCCCCCCTCCCTCGTGTCTCTTCCTCATTTCACTCCCCTGTGTCTCTCCCCCCTCCTGTGTGTCTACCGCCCTCCTCTCCAACCCCTGTGTGTCCACCCCCTCCTCTCCCGTGTCTCTTCCCCCACCTCTCCCTCCCATGTCTCTTCCCCCACCTCTCCCTCCCGTGTCTCTTCCCCCTCCTCTCACTCCATTGTCTCCCCCCCCCTCCTCTCACTCCAGTGTCTCTCCCCCTCCTCCTCTCACTCCAGTGTCTATCCCCCTCCTCCTCTCATTACAGTGTCTATCCCCCTCCTCCTCTCACTCCAGTGTCTATCCCCCTCCTCCTCTGTATCTCCCCCCTCCTTCCCTGTGTGTCTCCCCCCCCCCCTCCTCTGTGTCACCCCACTCCTTCCCTGTGTGTCTCTTCCTCCCGTCTATTTTTCTCTTCTGGGTGAGCGTTGTCAGCCGTGCATGCGCATTGAGGCGAGGCGCAAGTGCACGAGAGTCCACCCGTGCCCCGCCGCAATGAGCATTGCACGCGGTAAACCGTGCTTGCGCATTGCGGTGAAGCAGGGGCACGGACGGTCTCTCGTGCGCGCGCCTCGCCGCAATGTACATGAGCGGCCCGCCGGCAATCGTAGTTGTCAAACTGTGATTTGTTGCAAGCGTGACAACGAATCGCAGTTTGACAACTATTATATGCGATAGAGAAGTACATTTCAAAGTAGTACAGAGATGGTACTGGGTTCCAACTGATACGAGAACATTTGGTGGCACAGGACAAGATCTCAGCTGGAAAGGATGTGGGAGTGAAGGTACCCATGTGCATTTATGGTGGGAATATAAAGGTATCAAAGACTTATGGGAACAATATATAAAACATTTATCGAAAATGACGAATGTAAGTTTGATTTGTGATCCCAGACTAATATTGTTTCATATGATGGAGGATATTATTTCCTTACCTAAAAGACTGATTATCTCCCATAGTTTGTTGGTTGCCAAATGGCTAGTGGTTAAAAATTGGAAAAAAAGTAAGATCCCCACATGGGGAGAGATTCAAGTTATAATGTCGAAAAACAGAGATTTGGAATTAACAGACAATCAAGGGAAGTTGATTAATAGAAATGGGAGACAAAAATGGCTGATTTGGGATACATATGCTGATAAAAGTGATGATTAGTTACAAATATGTGAAAATCAAATAATTGGACTCTAGATACTCTTCCTAAAAAGGTGTTGCAAATAAGGAGGGGGGAAAACATATTTTTTGATATGTGTTATGTTTTGAAAATTATTAAATAAAAATATTTAAAATTAAGAAGAAAAAAAAGAATCTAAACTTTAGATCAACCAAAGAGTGTTCCACATTAGTCAGAAGTAATATAATTTGCAAACAGTAACATTTTATGGGTTTTTCCCAAAATCACATTTAGCACATTTATACTAGTTTTTAGACAAAACGCTTGAGCTAAAAGCTCAATAATTATCATGAAAATAAGGAGAGAAGCGGGCAACCATGTCTAGTGCCATTGGTGAGGCAAAACAAATGATAACTTAAACCGTTACCTTTATCAGACAGGCAAGAATAAAGAGATAAGACAGCGTATAGAAAACTGCCTTCTATTCAAAATGTTCTTTAAGTATATGTCAGGGACTTCTAGCTGACCATGTTGAGCAGCATTTGAGCATAAAACGACAGGGTCACCATGGCAGTCCCTTCAAGAATAGCAATAGAAATCAGATCTATCACATTTTTTGTGCTCCTTGGTGATAAACAAATGCAACTTGGTCAAGATTTATTAATGACGGCAAAAGTGCAGTAAGTAGTGTGGACAGAATCTTTCCATGGATTTTAACATCAGTATTTAGTAAAGATATTGGCCGCTAGTTGGAACACTACATCACATTTTTACCATTTAATAGACATGAAATAATTGAAACTTTATTTAGATCAGCATGTTTATATCACAAATGTTCACTATTGTATACGTTTTTTTATTTATTTCACAAAAATAAATTCTCCCACCAGGATTGCAAATAGTTGCTGTAGGTTGCTGTAGGTCGTTTGGTCCTTGAACGTTATGGGATAAAATACTAATTGGCATAGAAAAGGATTTAAAAAATGCATCATGTATACACTTGATATCCAGTAATATATCTATCTGAAAATAAATTTGGTTTTACTCCTAATAAATCGCATAAAGACTCTTTAAATGTGTTGTATTTTCTCCTATCACACTTCCTACATTCACACTTAAATAATCTTAGATGTAAAATATCCATGGCTCTCTAGTTCATTACTATGGCATGGAATGTGGGATGGGAACTATACCATAGTAGTGAGTGTATTACTCATCTAATCTCAATCTCATTATAGATACATAATCCAATCTCTCTCTAAATATAAAGCGCAAGTATAACAGTAGAAAAAGTGCATATGATTACACTAGTAGTATACATTACACATTATTTTAAACTTATATAACTTAACAAATAATTCATCATACCTTATAGAAGTGTCTACATTTTATTAGGTGCCAGAAGAAAAACAAATGCTGGAAGAAATATGTAATACAAAATGTTAATTAAAGGGATATGAAAATTTCATGGATTTACACATTTCTGAACTCCTTGTACTGCATACAAATAGGCTGCTTTTTGCCTATCTCATAAAATAATTTAGTTTTCTTAATTTCTAAAAATCCCTCTAATGATTATATTGACACCTCCAGGGTTTTCTACACAGACATCCCCCCCCCCCCCCCCCCCCCAATCAGCATACAGCATCAAGGGAGCAATTAACCCACTATTTACCTGCTCCTCTCTCCTTGCAGCTTCCTGTCTCTATGTCAGCAGCAATACATAGCACATATCTGTGATACACTACATATCCCAGGCTGCTTTTCAGCACAAACATGAACCCAGAGTTAATTCAAAAGATTCAGCTAATCTTATTGGCCAAAACAAATCATTTTAAATTGATGCTAATTTAGCCTGGGTTTGGAGGGTGTTAACTGTCAGAAATTAAAACAGATTTTGCTCACTTCAATGTAAGTGTTTAAATGTTTATTTTAGGATTTTTTCATACACGTCAGATGCTTTCATAATTCAACAAATTTACATATCCCTTTAATAAGTAGAGACGGAAAGTGAATTGTGAAATACAGCACAAATCAAAGACACAATGTTTCCAAATTAGGGGAAGAAAAAAAAATATCCAAACATTAGTGTAGATCAAAAAGTTCGAGTCATAATCACAAAACATAAAGTATTTAATAAATATATGTTCTTTAAGAATATCTAAATCTCTCAAAAACACTAGAGGAATAGTTCACAACTTTTTTGGGGGGTCAGGACACCTGCTGGTTACCCTCCAAGGCAATACTTAATTTTCATTTAGCTTTGCACTGATTTGAATAGTATGTTTTAATTGCAGATATGTTCCTCTTCAGCTTGTCTATATCTATGATTAAGAGTGATGTTAAGTATAAAGTGTTAGGCTCTCCTCATCCCTAAGGATAAGGTCTCAGGGAACTGCAACAGTCCTTGGACCGGCTTTTGAGGACCACTGCTCTAGAGGAGCGGTTGCTGGAAAGACCAATCTGGGGCTCTAATTCAAAATTTGTCAGTACAGGTTGCTAGAAATTTGTGGGACATTAATCTCGATCCTCTAGCTGAGGGGATGCAAATATATATATCTGTCTGTCTCTGTTGATGATGAATGTTGTGGGAAATCCCCATTTGTAGATAATTTTCTTCTCACGCTGCAGTACAGTGACTTTACCAGAAATGTTTTCTCTTATAGTGAGTTTCAAATGAAGGATCATGAAAATCTTTATATTGCTGTATTCTTTAAGAAGATAATGTTGCTCTCTCAGGACCCTCATAATATGTACTTAGTGACAGTGGCCTATTGTCACAATACAGTCAAACTGGCTTTCTTACAGGTTATTGGCATTTCTTCCCTTGTCCTTTTTTCAAGTCTGATTGGCAGGTTTTACACCAAGAACCAATTATCAACTATTTTACATTTTTTTGCTTTTCCTAACCCCTTTTTGTGTATTTTAAAGCCTTTCAAAAATATGAAGACTGCAGAAGATTTATAGGCCCAGTGTAAGCACTTTTTATGTTAAAGCTATTTTTAGTCACCAATAATTAACACTAAAAATACAAGTGCAAACCGCAGTAAATCAGATCTTTAGCCAGAAAATATAACTTAAAAACGAAGCATACCTCATTAATGTCCATTGTTGTATCCTTCCACACCTCTCTCACTGTCCTGAGCACTACTGAAAGGAAGTGAAAGATTTCAACTGCTATAGAGTTAATTACGCTGTCTTGCTAAGGCTTGAATCATTTTATCTTAGTTGAAATCTTGTAATTCCTTTCAGTAGTGCTCAGGTCAGTGAGAGGTAGGGAGAGGTACAGTGAAGGCCATTAATGAGATAGAAAATATCATTAAAAAATCGTCTGACTGTAGCTTTGATTTGCTGCTGTTTACACATGTATTTTTATGTTAACTAATGGTGGAATAAAAAGTAGATTTAACATGAAAAGAGCCCACATCTTACAAGTGGGTTTCCAAAGTATTACTTTGGCCTTGTGTCCTTTGCCCCATTGTATGACTCCTCACAGCTCGATGCAGCACAAGGAATGTATACTGTATCAATCTCCCACATGGGCATGTGCAAGACATGGGAGTCCTCCTTATAGGCTACTTGTGACACTCGTCACCTCCTCTGTAATACAAAGGCTCCAAAATAAAAATTAAAAAAAGAAACATCTCCTTTGCAGTCTCTACACCATTAATTAAAAGGACCTCCGCAAAATAAAAAAATATATATTTGTTTAAAAACTTTAAGTCTGAAAGTATAATTAAGCAAAAAAGTCATACATGTTGATGTTGATGCCTCTGCAGGGCCCTGGAGTGATCCATGACACATTGCTGGAAGTTGTGTGTGTGAGAGGAGTGATTACATTTATGGAGAGCTATGGTTGCAGTCAGTGGTGGAGCTAGTGCATGAGGGGCCCCTGTGCAAAAAGAAAATGTACGTATACATTTACACACACATTTTATATATATATATATATATATATATATATATATATATATATATATATACACACACATATACACATATATATATATATATATATATATATATATATATACACATACACACACATACATACATACATATATATATATATATATATATATATATATATATATATAAATATATACTAGCGATCAATAAAATTTTAAGCCATGGCAATGCTGTTTGCCACACAATGTGAAGTTTTTTGTACTGTGAGGACCTTTGGCGCTCATTGCGAGCCTCTCCTCTGGTGTACTTTTGCTCCTCTGAGCAGCCGCTGCGCTCATCACAAAGACAGATACATATGTCTTTTTTTTTGTAAATAATTATCAATTAATTTGTTACTTCATGAATTAATATACTTTACCTATTTGTAATTAATATATCCATCAATCAATAGCCTGAAGCGGTAACAATCTCTTCTTATTGTCCTGCAGCATATAATGTCCAGTTGGACTATTACTGGCCTGAGGAGATAGTTTTATGAATGTCCCAACTGTGCACTAGAAGTAGGCTGCGTGCGCGAGGGCAAAACATTGGTTTATTTGTGTAAAGCGCTACTGTAGATGCGTAATGTTGTGAGTTGTAAGTTAGGAGTGTAAAGTAGTGTCGTTTGTCTATGTCAGTGGTGGCGAACCTATGGCACACGTGCCACAGGTGGCACGCCGTGCCCCTTCTGTGGGCACGCGGCCATAGGTCGCCAGCAGCATGCTGGGCCTGCTCATCGTGCGCGAGCACGGCGCCTGAGCACTCTCCCGTCACTGAAAAAAGGAGGGCTGTGCTAGCGTGCACGCGCGGCACAGGCGAACAGACGTTGACAGTGTCCGCGTGCTGCCGCCGTGCACGCGCTCTCCTCGAGATCCGCAACTCGCGCGCGGCAGGGAGACAAAGGAGAAGGGGAGAGACAAGGGTGGGGGGAGAGGCAAGGGGAAGGTAAGAGATATGGGGCAGGGGAGAGACAAGCGGTAGGGGAGAGACAAGGGAGAGGGGGAGAGAGAAGAGGGTTGAGACAAGGGGGAGGGAGAAGGGGAGAGACAAGAGTGGAGGGAGAGACAATGGTGTAGGGAGCTAATGGGGAGTTGGACAGATAAGGGAGAAGGGGAGAGACAATGGAGAAGGGGGAGACAAGGGGAAGTGGAGAGACAAGAGGGGAAAGAGAAGGGTGGGGGAGACAAGGGAGAAGGGGAGAGACAAGGGGGAAGACAGTGGAGAATGGGAAAGAGAAGTGTGGGGGAGAGATAGAAGGGTGTGGGAGAAAAGGGAGAATGGGAGAGACAAGGTTGGGTGAAACAAGGGGGTAGAGAGAGCAGGGTGGGAGAGACCAGGGGGAGAGACAAGGGTAATGGGAGACACAAGGGGAAGGGGAGAGACAAGGGGGGAGACAATGGGGAGGGGAGAGACAAGGGGGAGAGAGAGTGAATGGTGGGAGAGACAATAGTGAAGTACAAGGAGAGACAGGGGTGGGGGTAGAGACAAGAGTGAGGGAGATACAAGGGTGGGGGAGAGATAAGCTGAGAGAGAGGGAGAGAAGAGGGCGGGAGGGAGGGAGGAAGAAAGGAGAGCAGAGAGAAGGGAGGATGGAGAGAAAGAAAATAGGGAGAGGCAGAAGGGAAAGGGAGAAGTAAGAGAGTGAGATGGGAGAGAAGGTAGAGGCACATGAGAGGAAGGGAGAGGAGAGAGAAAGGAAGAGGGAGATGCAAAAGGGAGAGGTAGAGAAGGGAGAGTGAGAGAAGGGAGGAGTGAGAGAGAGGGGAGAGGCAAAAGGGAGAGGTAGAGAATGGAAAGAAAGGAGGAGGGAGAGACACAGGGAAGGAAAGAGACAAGGGGGGGTAGAGGCAAGGGAGAAAACAGAGACAATTGTGAGCGGTACAAGAGAGGAGAAATAAGGGTGGGAGAGAGAGAAGGATGGAGGGAAGAGACAAGGGAGAAGGGGAGATACAGGGGTGGTGGGAGACAAGGAGGAAGGGGAGAGACAAGGGGAGGGGAGAGAGAAGGTTGTATGATCCAAGGGG
The DNA here is from genome assembly GCA_027410445.1 of Discoglossus pictus. Classification (NCBI taxonomy): domain Eukaryota; kingdom Metazoa; phylum Chordata; class Amphibia; order Anura; family Alytidae; genus Discoglossus; species Discoglossus pictus. The sequence goes on along the minus strand of CM050167.1, from coordinate 142,482,952 downwards.
GGAGAGACAAGGGAGAAAGGAAGAGACAAGGCTGGAGGGAGAGACAAGGGGGAGGGGAGAGACAAGAGGCGAGAGAGGAGGGTGGGGGGAGAGGGAAAAATGGGGGAAGAGACAAGGGGGAAGGGGAGATACAAGGGTGGGGGAGAGACAAGGGGGAAGGGGAGACATAAGGGGCAGGGGAGAGACAAGGGAGAATGGGAGAGAGAGAAGGGTGTAAGAGACAAGGTGTAAGAAAAAAGTTTGTATCATTGAACTCTCTGTTGTTATGTTCTTCTTTTAAAACAAAAGATGTTAATGAATTCGGACAACTGTACGAGTTGTTTTTTCTAAACTTAAACCTCAGTATTCAGGTTTAATTGCCGTGTTGGCACTTAGAGGAAAAAAAAGTTGGCATGTATTGCGGTTTGGGCACTCGGGCTCAAAAAGGTTCGCCATCACTGGTCTATGTGCTACGCGGTTCGCGAGCATTTGCAGTCCTTTGTGGTAGTGTATTTTGTACCGCGTACGTTCCTGTTTGAAAGTGGTACCCAGGGTCTCGTAGCCTCATTTTCATTTTTTTGGCCCGCCATTTTTTTCCTTGCTTAGAGGATTTTTGAGTGCCGAAACTCTTTAAAATCGACTTGAATTCATGTTCCACCTCACTCCCAGACGTCCTGGCTGTTCCCCCCATGCTGCGTGTGATGTTTTTGTTTATTTTTCTTTTCCTATCGCATATATATTTTTTCTAAGTCCCGCGCCTCGTAATGTTTTTTTTTCTAAGTCGCACGTTTGTCAACTGCTTGCAGCCTAACAGCCTTATTGAATTGCAAATCGGGCAATTGATTATGGCTCTATAGCACATAGCATTTTTTTTTTACAGAAATATTTAGTTAGTGAACTTCTATGCAAAAGCAAGGTCTTCAGTAACTAAAAACTTATTTTTTAAAAAGATGGTATGTGCTTACATAGAGCCCTAATCAATTGTGCAAATGGCAATTTAATAAGTCAGGCAATGAGCACCTTCGGCGCTCATCGGCCAAGTGCTGTGAGTGTTAGTGCCTTAACGGCTTGCCTCGCTATGCTCATCGCCTAAGTGCTGCGATTTAACGTCTCTCCGTGCGAGGCTCGCAGGCGAGGAGCGCCTTTGGCGCTCATCACCTAAGTTGTACGCACCACGCAAAGCGCGACGAGATCTCGTAGTTTGACAATTATAATATGTGATTATATATATATATATATATATATATATATATATATATATACACACACACCTATATATATTTACCATATACACGTATACATTTACATATGCATCTATATATATATATATATAAAGATTGAGGTAGCCGTGAGTGTCCAGTAATCCAGTTAAATAATCAGAGTATTGCAGTGAATAGTGATACCTTTGTTATTGGACAAACATATTCATAATATAGCAACAAGCTTTCGAGACTTGATAAACAGAAGATCTTCTCTCGAAAGCTTGTTGCTATATTATGAATAAGTTTGTCCAATAAAAAAGGTATCACTATTTACTGCAACACTCTGATTATTCAACTATACATATATACACACACACACACCTGTATACTGAATACTTTCCTACCTGCCTGATGCTGCACTCCACTTCCTGGGGTAAGGAGGGGCCATGGCAGGTCAGAGGGCTAAGGGGGGAGGGGGGGCACAGAAGGCAGATGGAGGCTGTAGAGGTTTGCGGGGGGCCACGAATGACCGAGGGGGCCACAAAAGGCAGAGGAGGCTGCAGAGGTCTGAGGGAGGCTGCAGAGGTTCGCAAGGGGCCACAGGAGGCTGAAGGAGGCCGGAGAGGTCCACGAGGGACCACAGGGGATGTGGGGACCACAGGGCCTGCAGGGGGCACAGCGGGGCCCTGGGGCCGGTCAGAGTGGTCTATAGGGGGGTTCCCTAGGGGCCATAGAAGACATGCAGGGGCCACAGGGGTCCAAAGGAGGCCCCAGAGGATCTGCTAGGCCACATGGACTGCAGCGGGCACAGGTGGGCTGTAGGGGACCCATGAAAGGGCTGTGAGGGCCATGGAGGCCACAGGGGACCCTGGAGGACACATGGACCTTAGAGGACCCATGGGGGCCATAGCGAACCTGTGAGGGCCCACAGAGGCCTTGCAGGGGCCTGCAGGGGCCACAGTGGATCCGCAGGGCCCCCCAAGGAACCACTAGAGGGCCGCAAGAGCCATGGGGATCCGCTGTGGCCACTAGAGGACCACAGATGCCACAGGGGGCCTCCAGGGCCACAAGAGAGCCCCTGGGGGCCACTAGAGGTTCGAGGTACTGCAGGGGGGCCACGAGGGCCACAGGGGATCCGCAATAGGTCCGCAGGGGCCCCTCAGAGGCCAGGAGCCTTGGTGCCTTGCACCAGCGGTAGCTCCACCTCTGGTTGCAATGAATGATGCAACAGGTCTGCTTCAGGGCTAGTGAGAGAGAATGGGACCTCAGTCTATTTCAATATTATCCAATTATCTTTACAAACGTTCTCTATTCTCTTCCCTCACTTCAGTAATAGCAAAACACACAGCCTCATGATTCAGCTCTGGGGATGTTATGTAACAAACACATAAAACAGAGTCTTCAAAATCCAGATTTTTACAAACAATTCCCTAGGTACATTTAGATTTGTTCAGCTCCCACAGCCTAATACAATACTTCACTGTATATTCGGTGTCCCTGTCAATACCTTACCTAGTCCTTTCCCTTTTTAAATTTGCCAACAGTGGCAGCAGCAGTGGTGGCCACCAACCGCTAGATGGTGCTGCCGATTTTCAGTGCGATACCATTGAGTTAGGGTTAGGTAGACTGTTAGGGATAAGATGAGGGTTAGTGTTAGGGTAAGTTTATAAGGTTACAACTTTTCTCAAATGTTGGCAGCACTGCAAAATATTGACAGTGCCATCTAGTGGCCACTCGCCACAACTGCACTGTCATTGGTGGAGAATTTGAAATGGTATAGACCCGAATACCATACATATAAATAACATAAATGGTAAGTAATCCATGTTCAGTCTTTCAAGTAGTGTCTCTCCATGACACTATGAATTGCAGCATTCCAGGCTGGTTGTGCTTACCCATAAGGTTTTCTTGGCAATGATACTGGAGTGGGTTGCCAGTTCCTTCTCCAGTGGATTGTGATTTGTCTGACCTCTTTGCTATAACTTGCCCATCTTAGGTGACCCTACATGGTATAACTCACAGCTTCATTGAGGTTCACAAGCCATTTCACCACAACAAGGTAGAGATCCAGCAGGGGAAGTTATTTGTATGCAAACACCAATACATATCATTGATCCAGTACCTTGAGTCAGCCTGCTGCCCCCTAAAAACTTCCTACCCTAGGCCAGAAAACTTCTTATGCCAGAAACACACCACTCTGTGGCACTGACGTGGCAAAGGTCTCATTTATAGCTGAAATTAATAATACACCCGTTTTTTTTCTAATTAAGAACTAAATGTAAGACTTTTTTGCTTAATTATACTCTGAGACAGACTTAAAGTTTTTAAACAAATATATATATTTTTTCATTTTGCGTCTTTTTAATCAATGGCATAGAGACTGCAAAGGAGAAGTTTATTTTTTTATTTTGGAGCCTTTGTATTACAGAGGAGGTGACGAGTGTCACAAGTAGCCTACAAGGAGGACTTGCATGTCTTGCACATGCCCATATACACATAACATTACAAACAACCACAGAAGCTGAACTTTGAAAAAAAAACTATAACACGCAATGACTAAATACGGACTTACACAAAAAAATACAAGCCGCGGGACCTGTTACGAACTTGCAAAAATACAAACTTAACGGCCGAATCGCGCACAGCGAAAAACATAACCCCCCCCCCCCCCCCCCACAAAATACACACACAAATAAAAAAAAAAACACACATCAAGGGGGGGATGTCTGGGAGTCAGGTTGCACGCAAATTTAAGTTCAATTTACAGAGTTTAAAAACTCGAATATCCCCTAAGCAACTGAAAAAATGTCAGCCGGAAAAAACAAAAACAAGGCTACACTACCCCTAAACCCGCAAAACACCACCAAGCACATACGACTTTGACACAAACCCATACGAGGTACAAAATACACTATTAGCAAGGACGCAAAATCATGCACACCCGCGTACCACATACACAATCGCCTCCATTTTACAACAGTAACTTACAGAATGCGGGACTACACAGCGACACCACAGTATCGCAATAAACGACAAAGGCCTTCACCGCACGCCTCACAAGGAGCGCCAACGGTGCTCATAGGACACAAAGTACACCAGGGGAGAGGCTTGCAATAAGCGCTAAAAAAGAGATCAGCGCGGACCTTACAATGAGTGCAAAAGCGTCTCTGATAACAAAAAATACACCAACCGAGAGGCTTGCAATGAGCGCCAAAGGTGCTCATTGCGAGCCATGCGATGAGCGCCAAAGGCGCTCAGCGAGAGGCTCGCAATGAGCGCCAAAGGATCTTAGACGACCAAAACACTTACTGTCTGTGGCAAACAGCATTACCTGCCTTACAATTTTATTGAACCCGTCAATTTTGCCAGGCAAGTTGCTAGTCACATATAATAGTTATAGTGTGTAACGCTCCCACCACAAATGCGCATAGGCGAATGTCGCATGCGCCCTGAAAGGGGGTATAGACGGAGAGAGAGAAATGGGGGGAGGAGGGGAGAGGATGGGAGAGAGACAGAGGGGAAAGAGAGACAGGAGAGGGGGAGAGAGACACAAGGGAGGGAGACGCACAGGGGATAGGGGGGGAGACACAGGGGGAAAGAGACACAGGAAGGGAGAGGGGGGAAAAGACACAGGGGTGGGAGAGGGGGCAAAGAGACACAGGGGAGAGAGAGGGGGGTAAAGAGACACAGGGGAGGGAGAGCAGGACAAAGGGACCTATCCAGTTATGTGCACACGCTAGGAAGCGCGCTGTGGATGTCCATATGTAGCCTTCTGTAAGTGATTAGGGGCCAGTAAGTGATTAGGGGTTTCGGGTTGGGCCCGGTAAGTGGTTTAGGGGCTTGGGGGTTAGGGCCTTAGGGTTAGGAAAGTATTTTTAGGGGGTTAGGGTTAGGCTAAGAGGGTTAGGAGGTTAGGGTTAGGACCAGTAAGGGGTGTAGGGGGTTAGGGTTAAGGGTTTAGGGCCGGTAACTGGTGTAGAGGGTTATGGTTAGGGGTTTAGGGAGCACATCGGGAAGCGAGCCCGCCCGCCCGGCACCAGGCGGCTTCCCGTGCCGTGCGTGCACATTATAGGATAGATCCAGGCAAAGAGACACTGGGGATAGAGAGAAGAGACACAGGGGAGGGGGGAGAGACACAGGGGAGGGGATACATAAAATATTATCCCGTCAATTTTGACGGGCCAGTTACTAGTGTCTATTATAAAGCTCTTCCCATGTCAGTGAAGTAACACTTCCGGTCACTGTGTAATGATATGTATTGTCTGTAATAACAGTTTCTGTGCTGTGTCACTGGGGCTGCACCGTGTAATGACTGATATAATTACCCTATGGACCCTAGTGACCCGCCATGTGACGTTATCAGACCAATCCCAGCCCTATTATCATAGCTCACTACCTGTCCGCCCCCTCCACGACACGTGGTATGTGGCCCCGCCACTCCTGTCAGACACCATCATGTCCCTGCAGTCGGTGCGGTACACCCGGGGCTCCCTCCAAGTCCTCAACCAGCTCCTGCTCCCGCAGCGCAGCGAGTATGAGGCGGTGACCGGGGTGCGGGAGGGAGCCCAGGCCATCAGTAGCATGAAGGTGGGATGGTAGTGCTGGATCATACAGCACATGTACTTACATACTATCTCTGTATTACCTCCCCATCTAGGTATAGTGTGACACACAGTCGGGACTCCCTCTTACTTATATTGTCCTGCTATCTATCCTCCAGATTACAGTCTTACTTGTAATGTATATATCCGCAGTATGTCTACCCTTATACTGTGGTGTATCCTTCACCCCTTACTTATAGTGTTACTGTATCTATCCTTGTCCCCTTACTTATAGTGTGATGGATTACTGTATAGGTCATTCATTACCCAATACTTATATTGTGATATATCCACTATATCCCCCTCTTACAGTATATGATAGATCACTTTACCCCCACGTTTGTATGTTCTTTGCATCATTGAGTCATTTTCAACTTTACGTGACCCCATGGTCTGTAACACACCAGGCACATATGTCCATGGTCATGCTGATTTGCTTAGTTTTCATGGCAGAGATTGGAGTGGATTGCAAGATCCTTCTCCAGTGGGCCACAGCATACCGTTCTTGGCATTCCTAGGTGGTTTCCCATCCAAGTACTGACTAGACCCAACCCTGCATGGCTTCAGGGTAGTGGGACCTCTTGGTTTCCTGACTGGAATCAAATCTAGGTCGAAGTGGTGAAAGCACCAAATCCTAACCACTGGACCACCAGGGAACTATTTCCTGCCCTATACCCGGTCCTATATCGCTGTATCTCCCTTTACCGTTTCCTCTATCACTGTGCCCCCTTTTCAGTGATTGATATCACTGTACCCCACATTACTGTTTCCTATATCACTGTACCCACCCCCTTTAAGTGGCCTATATCTCTGTACCCCTCCTCCTCCTTATGGTGTCCTATATCTCTGTACCCCTGCATACAGTGTCATGTATCACAGTATACCACGGCTTACCGTGTTCTCTATCACTTTACCCCCCCCCCCCCCACAGTGTGATATATCACTTTATCTCTCCCATTATGGTATATCACACTTTATCTTTCACACCCCTCACTTGTAGTGTGATGGATCACTGTTCCTTTCACCACCCTTGCTGATATTGTGATGGATCACTTCCCCCTTTACTTATAGTCTGATGGACCACTGCATCTTTCACCCACTCTTAGATGATAAATATATCTTTCAACCCACTTATCTACAACAATGGTTGACAAATGTATACCAACTTAGGAGCCAACTGTGTAGCCAAATACACTTTAATTGGGAGCTGAGCAATGGAGTTTATGTATAGATAGTTGTATAACTACCAGAAATATTAGGAGCCAGAAGTAAAATGCTATGATCTACCTGGCTCCCAGTATTTGTAAAACCCTAAGTTAGAGTATGATGACTACGTTTTTCCCTTCAGGTCCGAGGTGCTCCAGCTATTGCCATCGTAGGGGTGCTCAGTCTGGCTGTGGAACTGACCTCAAGCCCCACAAAAGAGGTGTCTGACCTCCTGACCTTTGTCCAGCAATCTCTTGACCAGCTTGTCAGTGCTCGCCCCACAGCAGTCAATATGAAGAAGGCGGCAGATGAGCTGAATGCCTTCCTGTCAGGAAAGGCGGCACTACCTGGGGCAACAGCAGAAGGACTGACTGAAAGGTATGTACAGATGATAACAATCACAGCCGCTTGTTGTTCTACCTGTCCCTTGTGTTATGGGACTTTATCTTTCATCCACTGTGTCCTAGCGGTGCATCCTCTCTTCTTGCAGTCTGATCCAGTGGGCAGAGACTCTCTTACAGAAGGATGTCCAGGACAATCGTCAGATTGGGGATCGGGGAGCAGAACACATCCTGAGTAATGCAGGGTCTACCGATGGGGTCTGTGTACTGACGCACTGCAACACAGGGTCACTGGCCACTGCTGGATATGGTACAGCTCTGGGTAAGATACTCTCTCAGCAACATTCTGCAACATAGAGATGGTCACTGATTGGTTAGTATAAGACACTGTGCATCCAGTACTACAGAGTTTGTGACTTTATGAGCTGTTGAGGGCAGACCCAAGCAGGTATTATTTGTTTGATTTTTGGAAGTAAAAAAAAAAAAAATGTAAGCACTTCTAATAATACAAAGCACATAAAAGTAAAACAAATCTGGAAACCTTCCATATACCTTTTAACTGCTTCTCCACTTGTGTTTCTTTCTGTTCCCTTTCCTGCATGCCAAGGTGCAAACCGGACTGTAATCGGAATATTTTAGGACAGTATCTGAAGCCTGGCTCTCCCAGTGCCAAGACTCTTTGCGTATAGTAAAACCTCAACAGTGTAGAGAGAAGATGGGTCACCCCCTTGTATGCCAAATACATATGTATAACTTAAATAAAATGTCTAATATATGCTATGCTAAATGTTTCCATATTTTATACTCCTAAAACTACCAAACTATTTTGAAAACTCACTGACTTCAATCCTGCACGGTGCTTTGGGGAAAGCCCTATGGACACTGGATTCTAAGCTCAAATACAGGGCCCTCCATTTTTTGCAATGTGTTAATATTGTTTTGCCTTGATCACAACTTATGTATAGCGCTACAGAATATGTTGGCGCGTTACAAATAAACAATAATAATAATATTACCAGATCTCTGTGTATATACTTGACCCCACTGATTAAGGAAATCACAATCTTCTTCCTCCTATGTACTGTAGGTGTGATACGCTCCCTCCATGCCCTTGGCCGTCTCTCACATGTCTACTGCACAGAGACCCGACCGTACAACCAGGGCTCCCGACTCACAGCCTATGAGCTAGTTTATGAGAAGATTCCTGCAACTCTCATCACAGACAGCATGGCCGCCGTCACCATGAGGGAGAAGCGTGTAGCAGGTGAGTGTTGCCCTGTCCTGGGCAGTAGCAGCTTCGTCCTGTAAAATGACTACTTCTATGATGCATTTAAACAACATGTTTTAATTTAAAAAGAAAATAGTGTTGCATTCGGTTACAACTTCCTTTCCTTAAAGGGTCATGGAACACAGCTGTTTTATTTCATGCATTTAAAACCGCTTGTTTTAAACTTAATTATTTTGCATGATGGCCTACTTCATTCTGTAGATTTCATTGGCTGGCAGAGGGAAAGCCCCCAAGAGCAGTTAAACTTCTGAATACATTTTTGTGACCTGTGCGAAAACTCTGACATATTATCAAATATCCTCTTTCTGATACAGCTAAGAGAAAAGTTCCCATGTCCCTTTTAAAGGACTACTATGGTCATAAATGTAGAATATGCTATTTTGGAAAAAAAACACGTGAAAATAGGCAACTTGTTTTTAGAATGTACAAAAATTATTATAGCCTATAATTAACTTTTTTATGCAATTATGCTTTTGAAGTATCTGCCATTTCAGTTTCTAGTGATCTACCTCCTGAGATGTGAGGAGATTTTGAATGCAGAAAGAAAGCTCTATCTACCAAATTGGAAAGTGGCAGTAACTACTGCCAGAGCTGTCATTACCACTAATGCAAAGCTCATTATCTTACAAAAACTCATCCTGTTAAAATAGAACTTGCCAGAAGCAGGTTCAGCAAAGACAATTGAAGCCAACATTAAATAATTGCATATAAAAGTGAAATATTTGAAGGCTGTGGGGTTTTTTTTTTTTTTTGCTTTCTAAAAAACATTTTGCCCAAAAAGCTTAGTTTAGTTATTCAAAATACCATACTGAGGAAAAAATGACCAATGCGATACTTTTAATCCTTTATAAATAAAGCATTTGCAAAAAGCCAGGCTCTCTCTATTAGTTTGATTTGGCGGTTTTCTTATATGATTGTGGTGGGATGAATCGGTTCCATATCCCATAGCTTCAGTCCCCATGTTTGTATCTTTGCATGTGGAAGAATATTATAATCATGTATCAATCTGTTAATGTTTTATTCTAATGTGTTTCTCCAGCTGTAGTGGTAGGCGCAGACCGCGTGGTTGCTAATGGTGACACAGCCAATAAAGTTGGGACGTATCAGCTGGCCATCACCGCCAAGCACCACGGAATCCCTTTCTATGTGGCCGCACCAAGCACCTCGTGTGACTTTAGCCTTCCCACGGGTGAGAGTATTATCATCGAGGAGAGGCCCAGTAATGAGCTGACGGATATCAATGGAGTCAGAATTGCAGCCCCAGGTTAGATATTCTGCAAACCGTACAGACTGGTTTGTTTTTGACAATATGGACGCATCTTCTGACTCTTTTTCCCACCGTAGGTATTGGGGTCTGGAATCCGGCATTTGATGTCACCCCTCATGAGCTGATCACTGGAATAATCACTGAGCGGGGGGTCTTTAAACCAGAAGAGCTGAACCAGGGGCTGGCACAGGGAGAAGAGGGGTCATTAACTGCTGACAGGAGCGGATGACACAGGGAGATCAAAGATGGTTTGGTTGTTGTCTTAAGAGACGTCTACCAGCCGGCCTACATTTACTCCTATGTCTTGCACTGTACTGGGCCAGCAGTGCCCCCGCCAATGACATTGTGGCAGTAACTCTGCTTTACAACTCACTGGTGATATATCATGGTCCCAAGTAATGATACTGCTGCAAATAAGACATACTCCATAGCAGAAAGAAGCAAGATCATTTGATGAATATGTTGGGATGTGTATACCTCATGCAGATATGTAAAAGAGTAGAAGTGTCTATGACATGAATGTAGCAAAACAAATATAAATAAAGCTCTTATTAAATAACTTTATACATGTTTTTGGTGACTTCTGGAGGAAACACATCTGTCTCGCAAACTAAACATCATTTAAAAGGAAAATTATAGCATTTTTTTTTTTTTTGGCCTTTTAAATAACTACATTTTATAATGGGCACATTTTTTTTTTTTTTTTTATTAAACACATACTTTTATGACGTTAATATGTAGTTATTCTTTACTGTGGGGTTCCATTGTCCTTTTAGTGCTGTTTCTGTTTGCTGCTTCCGCAGGAGGTTGTAAACTAATGAGATCTCTATTTGTACTTTTGCAGGCACTGACCGTAAGATTTGGCTTTATTATACTTGTTTTTTTAATAAATGCTTTTCTTTAATGAAAACATTGGGCTGCTGTCACCCCCAGAGTCACAGATGGGTATCCTGCCTGTCTTGTTTTGTCTCGAACACATACATCTTTTTTATAAATGATTACTAAAGGAGGCACCAAAAATATCAATTGGGTAACACTTCTTGGATTTTGAAAAGGGAAAATATATAAGTAAAGATTTATATATATATATATATATATATATATATATATATATATATATATATATATAAATTAGAGGATATAAAAAGTCTACACACCCCTGTAAAAATGTCAGGTTTCTGTGCTGTAAAAAAATGATAAATAATTTCAGAACTTTTTCCACCTTTAATGTGACCTATAAACTGTGCAACTCAATTGAAAAACAAACTGAAATCTTTTAGGTGGGGGAAGAAAAAAAAATGTGGTTGCATAAGTCTGCAAACCCTCTTATAATTGGGGATGTAGTTGTGTTCAGAATTAAGCAATCACATTCCAAATCGTGTTATAGGAGTCAGCATACACCTGCCATCATTTAAAGTGCCTCTGATTAACCCCAAATAAAGTTCAGCTGCTCTAGTTTGTCTTTCCTGAAATTTTCTTAGTCGCATTCCACAGCAAAAGCCATGGTCCACAGGAGAAGGTCAGGAGAAGGGTACATGGTCCACAAGAAGTCAGGAGAAGGGTACAAAATAATTTCCAAGGCATTAGATATACCATGGAACACAGTGAAGACATCATCAAGTGGAGAAAATATGGCACAAAAGTGACATAACCAAGAACTGGAGCTCCCTCCAAAATTGATGAAAATACGAGAAGAAAACTGGTCTGGGAGGCTACCAAGAGGCCTTACAGCAACATTAAAGGAGCTGCAGGAATATCTGGCAAGTACTGGCTGTGTGGTACATGTGACAACAATCTCCCGTATTCTTCATATGTCTGGGCTATGGGGTAGAGCGGCAAGACGAAAGACTTTTCTTACGAAGAAAAACATCCAAGCCAGGCTACATTTTGCAAAAACACATCTGAAGTCTCCCAAAATAATGTGGGAAAAGGTGTTATGGTCTGATGAAACCAGGGTTGAACTTTTTGGCCATAATTCCAAAAGATATGTTTGGCGCAAAAACAACAATGCACATCAACAAAAGAACACCATACCCACAGTGAAGCATGGTGGTGGCAGCATCATGCTTTGGGGCTCTTTTTCTTCAGCTGGAACTGGGGCTTTAGTTAAGATAGAGGGAATTGTGAATAGTTCCAAATACCAGTCAATATTGGCCCAAAACCTTCAGGCTTCTGCTAGAATGCTGAACAGGAAGAGGAACTTCATCTTTCAGCATGGCAACGACCCAAAGCATACATCCAAATCAACAAAGGAATGGCTTCACCAGAAGAAGATTAAAGTTTTGGAATGGCCCAGCGAGAGCCCAGACCTGAATCCGATTGAAAATCTGTGGGGTGATCTGAAGAGGGCTGTGCACAGGAGATGCCCTCGCAATCTGACAGATTTGGAGTGTTTTTGCAAAGAAGAGTGGGCAAATCTTGCCAAGTCAAAATGTGCCAAGCTGATAGACTCATACCCAAAAAGACTGAGTGCTGTAATAAAATCAAAAGGTGCTTCAACAAAGTATTAGTTTAAGGGTGTGCATACTTATGCAACCATATTATTTTATTTTTATATTTTTTTCTTCCCTCTACCTCAGTTTGGAGAAAGTTCTGAAATGATTTATCTTTGTCTCATTTTTAACAGGAGTGTGTAGACTCTTTATATCCACTGTATTTACAGTCAGGTCCATAAATATTGGGACATCGACATAATTTTAATCTTTTTGGCTCTATACACCACCACAATGGATTTGAAATGAAACGAAAAAGATGTGCTTTAACTGCCGACTTTCAGCTTTAATTTGAGGGTATTTACATCCAAATCAGGTGAACGATGTAGGAATTACAACAGTTTGTATATGTGCCTCCCACTTTTTAAGGGACCAAAAGTAATGGGTCAGATTAACAGTCATAAATAAAATTTTCACTTTGTAATACTTGGTTGCAAATCCTTTGCAGTCAATTACAGCCTGAAGTCTGGAACACATCGACATCACCAGACGCTGGGTTTCATCCCTGGTGATGCTCTGCCAAACCTCTATTGCAACTGTCTTCAGTTCCTGCTTATTCTTGGGGCATTTTCCCTTCAGTTTTGTCTTCAGCAAGTGAAATGCATGCTTAATCGGATTCAGGTCAGGAGATTGACTTGGCCATTGCATAACATTCCACTTCTTTCCCTTAAAAAACGATTTGGTTGCTTTTGCAGTATGCTTCGGGTCATTATCCATCTGCACTGTGAAGCGCCGTCCAATGAGTTCTGAAGCATTTGGCTGAATATGAGCAGATAATATTGCCAGAAACACTTCAGAATTCATCCTGCTGCTTTTGTCAGCAGTCACATCAATAAATACAAGAGAACCAGTTCCATTGGCAGCCATACATGCCCACGCAATGACACTACCACCACCATGCCTTACTGATGAGGTGGTATGCTTTGGATCATGAGCAGTTCCTTTCCGTCTCCATACTCTTCTCTTCCCATCACTCTGGTACAAGTTGATCTTAGTCTCTGTCCATAGGATGTTGTTCCAGAAATGTGAAGGCTTTTTTAGATGTTGTTTGGCAAACTCTAATCTGGCCTTCCTGTTTTTGAGGCTCACAAATGGTTTACATCTTGTGGTGAACCCTCTGTATTTACTCTGGTGAAGTCTTCTCTTGATTGTTGACTTTGACACACATACACCTACCTCCTGGAGAGTGTTCTTGATCTAGCCAACTGTTGTGAAGGGTGTTTTCTTCACCAGGGAAATAATTCTTCGGTCATCCACCACAGTTGTTTTCCGTGGTCTTCCGGGTATTTTGGTGTTGCTGAGCTCACCGGTGCATTCTTTCTTTTTAAGGATGCTCCAAACAGTTGATTTGGCGACACCTAATGTTTTTGCTATCTCTCTGATGGGTTTGTTTTGTTTTTTCAGCCTAATGATGGCTTGCTTCACTGATAGTGACAGCTCTTTGGATCTCATATTGAGAGTTAGCAACAAATGCAAATAGCACACTTGAAATTAACTCTGGACCTTTTATCTGCTCTTTGTAAGTGGGATAATGAGGGAATAACAAACACCTGGCCATTGAACAGCTGAGCAGCCAATTGTCCCATTACTTTTGGTCCCTTAAAAAGTGGGAGGCACATATACAAACTGTTGTAATTCCTACACCGTTCACCTGATTTGGATGTAAATACCCTCAAATTAAAGCTGAAAGTCTGCAGTTAAAGCACATCTTGTTCGTTTCATTTCAAATCCATTGTGGTGGTGTATATAGCCAAAAATATTAGTTTTGTGTCGATGTCCCAATATTTATGGACCTGACTGTATATGTATGTATGTATGTACGTGTGTGTGTATATATATATATATCGTTGTTGTTTAGTCGTTCAGTTGTCCGACTCTCCATGACCCCATGAATAGCAGCACGCCAGGCACATCTGTCAGTCACTGCCTCTCTGAGCTCGATTTAAGTTCATGTTCATTGCTTCAGTGATCTCGTCTATCCATCTCCGCCTCGGTTGTCCCCTTCTTGTGCCTTCGATCTTTCCCAGCATCAGAGTCTTTTCTAGGGAATCCTGTCTTCTCATGATATGGCCAAAATATTTGAGCTTCCAGTGAACAGTTTGTCTTGATTTCCTGAAGTACTGATTTATTGGATCTTCTTGCAGTCCAAGGAATTCTAAGCAGTCTTCTCCACCACAATTCAAAGGCATCAATTCTACGGCGCTCAGACTTCTTTATGGTCCAGTGCTGGGAATACCATTGTTCGAACTATGCGGACCTTTGTTGATTGTGTATAATGTCTTTACTTTTTACTAGCTTGTTCAGACTTGCCATAGCTTTCCTCCCCAGGAGTAAACATTGTTTAATTTCAATGCTACAGTCACCATCTGAAGAGATCTTGGATCCCAGGAAAATAAAATCTGTCCCTGCCTCTACTTCTTCCTCATCTATTTTCCAGGAACTGATATTGGCGTTTGCTTTCCTATTCTGTAATATTCTTGAATCTCTTTACACTGCTCAGTGTAGAATGCCTCCTTGTCTCTTCTTGCTATCCTCTGGAATTCTGCATTCAGCTGGACAAATCTTTTCCTATCTCTACTACCATTTCGCTTTCCTTTTTTCTTGGGCTACTTCTAAAGCCTCATCAGACTCATCTTTGCTGCTGTTTCCTGGATTATGTTGCAAACTTCGGTCCAAAGTTCTTCAGGCATTTTATCTTCCATGTCTAGTCCATTAAATCTATTCTTTACTTCCACTGCATATTCACAAGGAATATTATTTACTAGCGACTTGCCCGTCAAAAAATGACGGCAAGAAGATTGTAAGGCAGGTAATGTTGTTTGCGTGCAAAATTAATTTTGTTGGTGTTGTAAGATCCTTCGGCGCTCATTGCAAGGCTCTTGGTTGTTTGTGTGCTATGAGCAGCGTTGGTGTTTTTTTTTTTTGTATGGCAAGGAATAATTAATAAAATAAGAAATTAATATACTTTACCTATTGTGAAGTAATATATGCAGGAAGCATTGTGTTGAAGAGCTGGCAATCTGTTTTGATGTTGCTGCAGCATCAGTGCTGTGGAGCTGCTGTGTAAGCGTCATGAATGTGTGTAGTTTAATAGTGTGCGTGCGCGAGGCAAATCCGTTAGCTGTGTACTTCCGGATTGTGTAAGTTAGTGTTCTAAAATGGCGCCTAATGTGTGGTACGCGCCTGTGGCTGATTTAGCGTCCTTGGTTTTGGATGTCGTACGTCTTTTTCGGAAAATCTGTAGGTGTTTGGTGGTGTTTTGCGTCTTTAGAGTCCTGTAGCCTCATTTTTCGGTTTTTTTCAGCTGCCGTTTTTTCTCTCGCTTATATCAGACACCCACATTGCATTGATGCATTCTATACAAATTTCTTTTATTTAAAAATAAAACTTGTTTTCTACCCAATAACATAGGTACAGTGTACCTACCAATAGAAACACTGTATTCAAGCATGGCTTTTAACCCAGTAACACCTTCAAACAAGCAGCAGCTTAGTGCAGAAATCTACAGACCAGTGTCTGACTCCTGCTTTCTTCTGCAAAAAAAATGTTTGCGTTTTCTCCTCAGATCCATTCATAATCCAGGAAACTTGGATATGCCTTTTAACATAGGGCATACAAAAACTTCAAGTAGCTGGCATATTGGTCATGCAGAGCTTTGTATATCAGCAAGCCAAGTTTGGAATTAAAAGGTAGTAAAATTATGTGGCAGAAGTCCAGAACGCTACCCCAACAACCTCACAGCAATGTAGGCCTTTACCTGATATTCCCATATAAACTCATGCAGATACCAATTCAGTTGCTTCAACTGAAATGTGGCAAACTTTTCAATAATAATACTAATTAAAATCCCACAACTCTACAGGACAAACAGCTCAAACCATTCAATGACTACCTCCAGTAAAGAATAATTGAATATAACAATCTAATTGTACTAGTGACCTTAACAAATACATTTAACCTAAAGAGCATCACCAAGAAATAACATCTGTAGTTAAAATAGTTGTGAAACATGGGCTAATCTCTCTAGAGGTTCACCAGAAGTCTACGGGACAGTAAGGAGATAAGCTTGTTTTATATATGTATATAATAAATATATATATCACATATATAGTTGTGAGCATACGAGTTGTTGCTAACGCTTGCGGGCTCGCGTAGAGAGGGCCGCGGCTCACGCACTTGCAAAGCGAGGGTCTCAGTTGCTGGCATGGAGCGCCATAGGCGCTCCTTGCCAGCAACTGCGACCCTCGCAAACTTTACGTCGTAACGCAAACAACATACGAGACATGTTACAAAATCGGCCGCAACCCGAGGACAGGAAAAAATTCAAAACACAATAAATACACACAACACATACATAAAAAGCTTACCTACAGCAAGAGGGAGCATCCAGGACCTAAAAAAAAATGAAGTTACACCTTAATTTAACTCAAAAAAAAAAATTCTCTAAGCGAGAGAAAAAATGGCCGCCGAACAAAATGAAAACGAGGCTACAGCACACGCAAAACACCACAAAAGACCTACGGATATTCCGATACAGACGCATACCACACATTACCCGCCATTTTAGAACAATGCGGAAGTACACAACTACGCTAACTGTTTGGTCTCGCGCACGCACACTATTACACTGCATACATTTATCACGCTTACACAGCAGCTCCACAACACTAATGCTGCAGCAACATCAAAACAGATTGCCAGCTCTTCAACACAATCCTTCTTGCATATATTACTTCAAAATAGGTAAAGTATATTACTTTATTAATCTATTAGTTATTTTATTATTATACACCAAACAGCATTAGCTACCTTACAATTTCATTGCCGTAATTTTTTGACGGGCAATTCGCTAGTGTGTATATATATATATATATATATATATATATATATATATATATATATAACCACATATTATAATTGTCGAACGAAGAGACGTTGTCACGCTTTGCGTGGTGCGTACGACTTAGGCGATGGGCGCCAAAGGCGCTCATCGCCTGCGAGCCAATGAAACATGCTGGACTTAGCCTCCAAACACTTGGGAAACGCGGGACCGCCTTGCAGCCTTATTAAATTGTGATTCGGCCAACTGAATAGGGCTCCATATAAGCACAGAGCATATATTTTTTAAAGAAGTTTTTAGTTTGTTACCTTGCTTTTGGATAGAAGTTCACTCACTACAAATGTCTTTCTTCTTCTCGTCTGGGAGTGAGGTGGAAAGCGAATTTAGGTCGATTTTTCCAGAGTTTCGGCACTCAAAAATCAGTTGAGCAAGGAAAAAAAATGTCGGCCCTAAAAAATGAAAATGAGGCTACACGACCCTGGACCACGCAAAACACCACCAACCGCGTACCACTTTCACCCAGGAATGAACAAGGTACAAAATACACTATTACAAAAGACTCCAAATGCTTGTGAACCGCATAGCTCATAGACAAACGGCGCTACTGTACACTCCTAACTTGAAACTCACAACATTACGCATCTACAGTCGCGCTTTACACAAATAAACCAACGGTTTGCCCTTGCGCACGCAGCCTATTTCTAATGCACAGTTGGGACATTCATAAAACTATCTCCTCAGGCCAGCAACAGTCCAACTGTACATTATATGCTACGGGAAAATAAAAAGAGATTGTTACCTCTTCAGGCTATTGATTGATCGGTATATTCATTACAAATAGGTAAAGTATATTAATTCATAAAGTAACTAATTAATTGATTATTATTTAAAAAAAATAAAGACATATGTATCTGTCTTTGTGATGAGCGTGAAGGTGCTCAGAGGAGCAAAAGTACACCAGAGGAGAGGCTCACAATTTCCTCATTGGCGCTCATTGCACCATAAGTCCTGCATGTCACCTCACTTTGCGAGGCAACGGCTCGCCTCACTTTGCAAGGCTTGCGGTTACGGCCCTATGGACCGCCCAGGCAATCACTGCATGCCTCAACTGCTCGGCTCGCTTCACATGAATGTGAAAAGAAAAATTGCCTAAATGCGTTATTTTACATCAATCTGAAACAGCAAATGGATGAAACTTGTTAATTCATTAGTTTACATGAAAGTGAAATGAAAAATTGCTTTATAAACACATTTCTTGCAAATCACACACAGAGCACTGAGCTCAGACATCACTGACACCCCAGTACAGGGAGCAGCACTGGTGCTGAGAGAGACCTGCACCGATCTGACTACAGGGGAGACAGTGCTGAGAGGGGGAGTGCTCAGGAGAGAGAGAGTCCGAAGAGAGAGAGAATATCTGGTAATCACACACACAGGACTCCTGCAGTGGCTCCAGATTGCATCCCTGCTGATGTCTGGCACATGGCCATGTTCTTGCAGGGATGGAGGAGGCTGGTAGAGATGGAGACCCAGCCGATGAGTTTGCGATCAATCATAGTTGTCAAACTGTGATTTGTCGCAAAGTGTGACGACGAATTGCAGTTTGACAACTATTATATGTGATATATCTCTTATAATCGTTGTGGTAATTGCAAGTTGTCATCACGCAATGTTGAAAGATATGGACTTGCGCATGCGCAATGAGTGCAAAAGGTGCTCTTCCTGAGGGCCGAAAGTTATGGGTTTGATGGGGGCTGCAATGAGCACTGAAGGTCGTAGGCCTTTGGTGCTCATCGTGAGGCCCGCAAGACTTAGAAAAAGGCTTGCAAAGAGCGCCAAAGGCCTTTTTCCAAGACTTGGGGGCCTTTGAAATGAGCGCCAAAGGCCTACATTGAAAGTGTTCATCGTGAGGCCCGCAATACTTTGAAAAAATGACAGCTTTAACGGCCTCCATTTTTTTCAAGCCTGTAACTCGGAAGCCGTTCAGGAACAGCAAAAGAGCGCAATTCATTACAAAATTACCATACAACCTCACACAGCAGAGAGCCTGTAAGTGAGGTTGAAAGCTAATTTGCTATTCAATTGGCGTTTTTTGGCAGTCTCAAAACGGCTTTGCGAGGGAATAAATGGCAGCCGTAAAAAAAAATGTAAGCCCCTAAAGCCGAAGCACATTTCAGCCTCGGGGAAATTTATCAATTTCCCAAGCCCGCAAATGGGTTTTAGACCCATACATCACAGAGGATGGAGAGGGAGGAGAAAGGCACGGGAGGCAGAGCAGGGAGAGGGTGGAAAGAGACACAAGAGGGAGGGACATAAGGGGGACCAAAACAAAGAGCAGGGACAGGGGGCAAAAAGACAGCGGGAGGGGGAAAAAAACAGAGGGGGTAAAGAGACACAGGGGCTCGCGATGAGCGCCGATGGCATTCATAATGAGGTACCTAAAGTAGAGGGGGGCTCGCAATGAGCGCCCAAGATGCTCATTGTGAGGCAGGAAAGTGGAGGGTTGGTTGAGGACTGCAATGAGCAGGGGGAGAGGCTCGCAATGAGCGCTTATTGCGAGGTCCGCAAGTTACAGGGGGGAGAGCCTTGCAATGTGTGGCAAACAGCATTGCCAGGCTTCAAATTTTATTGCTGTCATTTTTGACGGGCAAGTCGCTAGTATATATATACTAGTGAATTGCCTGTCAAAACATGACGGGCATGAAATTGTAAGCCAGGGAATGCTGTTTTAGACATAATGCAAAACGTTTTTTACCGTGAGGACCTTCGGCACTCATTACGAAGCTGTTGGATGTTTTTTTTTTGTTATTTCAGGGGCTTTTGCTGTCATTGTACGGTCGGGGCTGATGTGCTTATTGCAAGGCTGTCCCCTGGTGCATTTTGTGTGGTATGAGCAGCGTTGGCATTGGTTGTGAGGCACGCTGTGAATGTCTTTTGTGTTTATTGCGATAATGTTGCCAATGAAATAATGAATAAATTAATATACTTTACCTATTTCTAATTAATATATGCAGGAAGCATTGTGCTGAAGAGCTGACAATCTGTTTCTATGTTCCTGCAGCATCCAATGTAGGTTTGCACGGTTCTGGAGCTGAGGTGTAAGTGTCAGCAATGTGTGCAGTGTGTAGTGTAAATAGGCTGCGTGCGCGAGGGGAAGCCATTAGTGTAGCTGTGTACTTCCGCATTGTGTAAGTTAGTGTTGTGAAATGGCGGCGAATGTGTATGTGGTACGCTGGTGTTTATGATTTAGCGTCCCTGCTAAAAGTGTATCTTTACCTCGTCTGTCTTTTTTGAAAAGCCGTATGTGCTTCATGGTGTTTTGCGGCTTTAGGGTCGTGTAGCCTTGTTTTCGTTTTTTTCGGCGGCCATTTTTTCTCTTGCTTAGGGGAATTTCGTGTGTCTAAACTCGGGAATTTGGACTTAAATTCAGGTGTAACTTCACTTGCAGAGGTCCTGCCCCCCCCCCCCCCCCTTGCAGTGGGTAAGCATTTTATGTATTTTTTGTGTGTATTTAATGTTTTCAGGTGCGCACGGTTCGGCCGTTTAAGGTCGTAATGGTTTTATTTCTAAGTCCCGCGGTTCGTATTTTTTTGTGTAAGTCGGTATATAGTGATTGCGTGCTATATGTATTTTGGTAAAGTGCCGCTTGTGTGGGTGTTTGTAACCGTGTGTGAGGCGCAGTAGAGCCTCCACCTCGCTTCGCGAGGGTCCGTATTTCCAGCCAGCTCATGTGGGAGCCTCCACCTCCGCAAATGCGACCCCTCGCTTTGCGAGGGTCCGATTTGCGGCCTGCAATTGCAGCCAACGTTGGAGACTCCCTACGCGAGGGACGCAGTTCTACCGTGACGACGATTCGTAGTTTGACAACTATTATATGTGATACACACACACACATTGGGAATGTGGTCAAAGGGAGAGGAGATGGAAACATGGAAATAACCCCTCTTTTGCTATATGTTTTAATGTTATTATTTATTGTTAAAGTTTACTGAGCAAGATTATTTTGTAACTAAAGAAATGGGAGACGTTTTGTTTCAGCTATAGATCATTCTTTATTGATATGCTTCATATAATGTACAGTGCCTTGCAAAATTATTCACCCTCCATGACTTTTTACCTATTTTGTTACATTACAGCCTTAAATTCAATGTTTTGTTAATCTGAATCTTATGTGATGGATCAGAATACAATAGTATAAGTTGGTGAAGTGAAATGAGAAAAATATATGCATAAAACTATTTTTTAGAAATAGAAAACTGGCATGTGCGTATGTATTCACCCCCTTTGTTATGAAGCCCATAAAAAGCTCTGGTGCAACCAATTACCTTCAGAAGTCACATAATTAGTGAAATGATGACCACCTGTGTGCAATCTAAGTGTCACATGATCTGTCATTACATATACACACACTTTTTGAAAGGCCCCAGAGGCTGCAACACCTAAGCAAGAGGTACCACTAACCAAACACTGCCATGAAGTTCAAGGAACTCTCCAAACAAGTCAGGGACAATGTTGTTGAGAAGTACAAATCAGGGTTAGGTTATACAAAAATATCCAAATCTTTGATGATCCCCAGGAGGGCATTAATCAAAGAGGCAGCACAGAGACCTAAGGTAACCCTGGAGGAGCTGCAGAGTTCCACAGCAGAGACTGGAGTATCTGTTTATAGGACGACAATAAGCCGTACGCTCCATAGAGTTGGGCTTCATGGCAGAGTGGCCAGAAGAAAGCCATTACTTTCAGCAAAAAACAAAATGGCACGTTTTGAGTTTGCGAAAAGGCATGTGGGAGACTCCCAAAATGTATGGAGGAAGTTTCTCTGGTCTGATGAGACTAAAATTGAACTTTTCGGCCATCAAAGAAAACGCTATGTCTGGCGCAAACCCAACACATCACATCACCCAAAGAACACCATCCCCACAGTGAAACATGGTGGTGGTAGCATCATGCTGTGGGGATGTTTTTCAGCAGTCGGGACTGGGAAACTGGTCAGAGTTGAGGGAAACATGGTGCTAAAGACAGGGATATTCTTGAGCAAAACCTGTACCACTCTGTGTGTGATTTGAGGCTAGGACGGAGGTTCACCTTCCAGCAGGACAATGACCCCAAACACACTGCTAAAGCAACACTTGAGTGGTTTAAGGGGAAACATGTAAATGTGTTGGAATGGCCTAGTCAAAGCCCAGACCTCAATCCAATAGAAAATCTGTGGCCAGACTTAAAGATTGCTGTTCACAAGCGCAA
The DNA here is from genome assembly GCA_027410445.1 of Discoglossus pictus. Lineage (NCBI taxonomy): Eukaryota > Metazoa > Chordata > Amphibia > Anura > Alytidae > Discoglossus > Discoglossus pictus. Next base: position 142,460,492 of record CM050167.1, on the reverse strand, counting down.
ACCATCCAACTTGAAGGAGCTGGAGCAGTTTTGCAAGGAGGAATGGGCAAAAATCCCAGTGGTAAGATGTGGCAAGCTCATAGAGACTTATCCAAAGCGACTTGGAGCTGTGATTGCCGCAAAAGGTGGCTCTACAAAGTATTGACTTTAGGGGGGTGAATAGTTATGCACATTGACTTTTTCTGTCATTTTGTCCTATTTGTTGTTTGCTTCACAATAATAAAAATAAAAAAAATCATCTTCAAAGTTGTGGGCATGGTCTGTAAATTAAATGATGCAAATCCTCAAATAATCCATGTTAATTCCAGGTTGTGAAGCAACAAAACACGAAAAAAAAAGAGAATACGAAAGGGGGTGAATACTTTTGCAAGGCACTGTATAGCTATCAGATGCTGTCTGTCTTGCCTGCTATCATTTCTTGATATGTTTCAATGCTATGACATTCTGAAAGTGGAACAAAATAGCTGTGAACATTTCTTGGGAAACATATAGGAGGAAGAAACCACAAACTAAGAACTATAAGCATCCACACAAAATCTTACACTACACAAATAAGTACCAGACTTTGAGCAACAAGGCATAAAGAATTAAACACAATGTATTTTGCCTAATTCTGGCCAGCCTTTAAGACTTAGCATTTCTTTTGCAGCATAGCACCACGCATGATGCTCATTATGTGATTAGAATGGCCTTGTTGTTTTGTCGTTAGGTAATCAGGACCTTCACAGCTATCTTCCAAACAGTACGCAAAGCCAATTTCTTTTGTAAACAATCCATGGGCATGGGGAAGGATGTAAACATATATATTTATATACCCGATTGAGCAAGAAAAACAGCCGTACCACTCCCCTACAGTAGATACCGTGCTGTGTAAGGTAATGCTTATTTCTATTGTGTTACATCTTTCAAAAAGTATGTAATGTTTTTAGTTTTGGTTTCCTTAGGACCTTTAATAAAAAAATATAATGCATCAGTCCTGCAGCAGCCAAGAATACCATCACACATGTTATATGTTACATGCGGTGCTCCACTTATTGAGAGGAAGATCATCAAATCCACATGAAACACTGAAAGAATTATTTGTGGTACTGTAGTATGCTCACTTAGCTGAAATTCATACTGGCTGGAAAGAGTTAACAGAGGATGACTGAAGCTTCAAACAACCATTTGCCTGCCTACTCTTTGCCAAACATCTGCCTGTCCTGACCCTATTTGCTTCAATACGCTTTGCCTCCGACGCTCCTAATGCTGGGTCTCAGTAGTAGTTTACTAACATGCTGCTGAGACATAGTCTGATTGGCTAGTACATCTAGTATTAGAGACACATTGAATGAGCTACAGCAGAGGACCTTTGCAGGGACTGCTGGGAAGGTTTCAGTGAGTAAAACCACAGCTTTTAAGCACTTGTTAATAAAATGTTGTTTAAATATGCAAATAAACACTTGGGTAGTTGTTTTAATATTAACAATAGGGAACCCTCTATGTCCCTTTGAGTTGAGGCTATTGATTGATTTTAAAAGATGCCTATTTACTTATTCCAATTGACCAATAAATATACCTAAAATGTGTCTGAGCACACTGACCTCCTTCTTCCTTAGATACACTAAACACCAAATATTTCTAGCATTTAATTAAAAGATCACACTTTAAACATACAAAAATGTGTTTTTGTATGAGAAATAATTGATATATATAGTGTAGAAAAAATAAATAAATATGGACAGTGTGCGATTGTTTTCTCCTCTTTTTTGCCATAATACAGGAAATAGGATAGCAAGCATTATGGATGTCTGATCCGCAACATATTGTGCTTTTGTTCCCACTGTTTTTTATGTAAATCAGGTAAGAAAACACAATAGGGTGCCCATGAGTCGTTGGTTACACTTCCTCTTACTTACTAGTAATATAAACACTTATCAAATACATTGTTTTTTTTATTGACCTGTCTATACTTTTGTTAACTTTCTTCAAATAATACAACTTTACCACTTTTTTGTGATTCCAGTTGTCTCAGGAACCACATGAATAGAGCTCACTGATGGTCCACTGACCAGTTTAGGAGTCCCTGCTCTGGCATGTACCCCCTCTCAACACTATCCGGTATTTTGTGTACCACCCACACTTTTCCTATGCTGTCCTTCATCTACACAATTACTCCTTATCTCGCTTTTCACAAACCCCACTTGTCAGTACGGTCTACCATTTTCTCCGCCATTGCCCCTTTCTATCTATCTATCATCAATCATTAATTTCTTTCCTCTATATACCCTTTCTTTCAATTATCCTATTCTAATGGCTCTTAAAGTCTATAGCAGATATCCTGCCACTTAATAAACCCACCTCTTTAGTCATCACAGGTCAGTTCCAGAGTTATCTACTCTAGCACTTGAGGAAACATTTGTCTCAATTTTGCTGATATATTTTTCAGATGCTGGACATGGCCAGTGAAGCTCTGCTATTATGCAATGGATGAGCCAATCTTGAACCTAAAAGGACCAACTGGACAGTGGTTACCAGAAGAGTCTGAGGCCGAATAAGCAGGAGGATAATCCTATTTATATGGAGCAGGCATTGTAATGTTCACTGTGCATATTGTGATGCGAGCAGAGGTGTCTGAGTGGCAAAACCTGCAAACGTCTCAGTCAATGTATATACGTTTTAAATACCTGTATGTAGATACTCCTACAGTCACTTGATGTTTGAACATTTATTTCCGCCTCAGTTTCCACTCAAGATAGAACTATTATTCGGAGCACCTGTTCTGGTAAGCCAAGTAAGGTTCTGCTGATTGTTCCAGTCAATCCATGGTCTGTAGTGACTCACAGACTGAGTGGGCCGCAAGGGAGACCTAGGAAAGATGGGTCTGCTCCTGTGGGTCATAAATCTATTCCATAGTCACTGACAGGTGAGAGGGCTCAGCCAATCCGCATCCGGAATCTTGTCTTCTCATGATATGGACAAAATATTTGAGCTTCAGCCTCATGATTTTACCTTCCAGTGAATAGTTTGTCTTTATTTCCTTAAGTAACGATTTATCGGAACTTCCTACAGGCCAAGGAACTCTAAGTAGTTTTCTCCAACACCACAATTCAAAGGCGTCAATTCTATGGCGCTCAGCTTTCTTTATGGTCCAGCTCTCACATCTGTATGTTACTACTAGGAATACCAGAGTTCTAACTATGCAGACCTTTGCTGATAATGTAATATACTTTTTACTAACTTATACAGGATTGCCAAATATTTCATCCCCAGAAGCAAATGTTTTTTTAATTTCATGGTTGCAGTCACCATCTACAAAATCTGTAACTGCCTCCACTTCTTCCCTGTCTATTTGGCAGGAACTGAGATTGCTATTTGCCATGATCTTTATCTTTTTAACAATGAGCAGCAGGGCAACTTTTGCACTCTCTTCTTTTACCCTCATCAGTAGGCACTTTAGTTCCCCCTCATTTTCAAACATCAGAGTAGTATCATCCGTTTATCTAAGGTTGATATTTCTTCCAGCAATATTGATTCCAGCTTTGGATTCATTCAGCCCGACCTTTTGCATGATGTACTCCGAGTATAAGTTGTATAAATAAGGTGACAATATACAACTTTGTTGCACACCTTTTCCAATCATGAACCATTCTGTCTCATGTTTGACTCTGACCGTGGCTTCTTGGTCCACATTCCTCAGGAGCAGATGAAATTATCTGGTACTCCCATCTCTTTAAGAACATGCCATGCCATGTATCCTCACTTAAAATCGAAGTCAAGCCACCTCACATTATATAGTATTTTGACGGTCGGCAATAAGATTGTAAGGCAGGTAATGGTGTTTGGTTGCGACATTAATTTTGTTGGTGTTCCGAGATCCTTGTGCGCTCATTGCGAGCCTGTATGCTAATGAAATAATTAATAAATGAATATACTTTTACCTATTTTCAAGTAATATATGCAGGAAGCATGGTATTGAAGAGCTGACAATCTGTGTTCATGGTGCTGCACCATACAATGTGTGTTTTGAGGGCTGTGTAAGTGTCAGCAATGTGTGCAGTGTGTAGTGTAAATAGTGTGCGTGCGTGAGGAGAATCCGTTAGGGTAGCTGTGTACTTCCGCATTGTGCAAGTTAGTGTTGTAAAATGGTGCATAATGTGTGGTACACGGCTGTGGCTGATTTTACGTCCTTGTTATTGGACCTAGTACAGCTTTTTCGCAAAATCCGTATGTGTTTTGGGTCCAGTAGCCTCGTTTTCGTTTCTTTACGACAGACATTTTTTCTCTCGCTTAGGGGATTTTCAAGTGTCTAAACTCTTGAATTTCTACTTAAATTGAGGTGTAACTTCACTTTCAGAGGCCCTGGGTGCCCCCCCTTGCTGTGGGTAAGCTTTTTATGTGTTTGTTGTGTGTATTTATTGTGTTTGTAATTTTTTCATGTGCGCGGGTTTCAGGCGCTAAGGTCGTAATTTTGCAAGGTCGTAATGTTTTTTTTTGCAAGTCCCGCGGCTCGTATTTGTGGATGCTAAGTCCGTAAATTTTGCGGTCGAGGTGGGAGCCTCCACCTCCGCAAATGCGGCCCCTTGCATTGCGAGGGTCCGAATTTGCGAGCCTAAAGTCCGCAGTTGCTGGCAAGGAGTGTCTTTGGCGCTCCTTGCCAGCAACTGCGGCCCTCGCTTCACGGGGGCTGCAGTGGCTGCGGGCTCGCAATGCGAGCCCGCAGCATTAGCATCAACCCGCATACTCACAATTATTATATGTGATAACTTTTAAAAAGTGCTGGTCCTTTCTTGTTAAGAGTGCGCCTGCGGGCCACCAGCACAGGCAGCAGCAGTGGCAGTGAGCATCCACTAGATGTCGCTGCCAAAATGTTGCTGCCGATATCACAGCTTTAGGTTAAGGGTTAGGGGGTTAGGGTAAAGGTTTAAGCTTGGAAATAGTGTACTATCTCAGCAGTGACTTGCAAACTGTGTACAATTTGAGCAGCACATTCTAGCAGCTCCTTGCTGCAATTGCTGCTGCCACTACCAGTGCACTCATAACAGGAATGATCCAAAGTGCCAAATAGAGATAACACTACACAGCTGGGATCATGGTAAATCATCTACCTATGTTCTTGTTGAGTGATAAAGTATGAATCAAAATCCAGAAACCAAATTCTGCTGTGTGTCACAACACACAATATGACAATCAGATACATCATTTTTTTAGAAGTTATTATATATTCACACCAAATGATGGTCAAAGTGAACCAAAAATATATTTATGAAAATACCTGACAAAGACTATATAACATTAATGTTCCAACCACAGAAATGGTGCATTTTGTTTGTTTTCACATACAGGCAAAAAAAAAGTACAATTTATGTTCTTAAAAAAGATTTAAGCCTACCTCTAAGAACAGTTCTGTCCTTATGATCAATGAGATTTCTCAATTGGTGGCAATCCATTAAAAAAAAACTGTTAAGAGTAGTTATAATAGTCCAGTACCAGCACATTATAACCTAGACTCCAGTCTGATATACTCAAAGGTAATGTATTCAGTGAGACGAATACAAGAACATTGGTCTCACACAGAGAGGTCACAACTCATAGATATTCTGGAACTCAGACCAATATTTGGCGCCTTAACACAATAGATAGACATTCTCAGAGGTTACTCTAATATAGCACAGTTGGACAATGTCACAGCAGTAGCATATGCCAACCATCACTGCTGAATAAGTAGTATGTTAGCATTCAAGGAATTAGCAATGGGGCACAAATAATATTCATCCCAGCGGAATTGATTTGGGGCCACACAAGCTTCCTATTACGAAAGCATGACCAAAACCACATGGTGATATTCTGTTTTTCAGACACTATTACAATATCAGAGCCTTCTGGTCAAGAATGGCAGACAACATGGTGTCCTTTATAGTTTAAAAATGACTAACTCTGCCTTCTAATCACACATTGAAAGCCTCTGTTTTTAAATTTCAGTCTTATGAGTTTTAATTGAACAAAAATTAGCATTTCACCCAAATATGGAAATCTTTCTATGTGAACTTTCTCAACAAAGACTGCAGACTGCCCAATCATCAAAAGGAGAGCTTGTGTGTAACCTTTTCCATGCATATGTAATAAAAAGTCAAATTCAGGGGTATAAAGAGGTGTGCATATTGATGACAAGTGTTTTGGAGAGCAAATACATAATAAGAAGAAGTTCAAACATGGACACCCGTATATCCATTTACCTATGTGGCTTTATATATTACAGCTCCCAGAATACTAAACCATTTTGTTTTACAATCTCAGCAGGCCATTTCGTACTTTTGGAAATTAAATAGTTAAAAAAATAATGATAATAGTAATAGAAGCAGCAATCTCCAAGGCTTCCAGTCACTCTAAAACCTAGAACAAGAAGAAATACAGACTTATTACTTAATATGTCTAATTATTTTGTAGTGGGAGCTGCCATTTTTATTTCTGTTGATCTGGTTCTAATTGTGAAGGGCCTTGAATGCACAGAATCTTCCAGCTGCTACAACTGAAATCTAGCAATCCTTAGTGCCAGTGCTTTTATAGGGATCCAACATACTGCCAGGAATAACTTTGCGCTATTTAAAAACATGGGATAAGGGTTTGCTCAATTCTCATTCTCTGTCATAGAGCCTACATGAGCAATATGCTTAATAACAAACATACAGCAGTACTTTGACTCAGGGCCTACTGTCACACGCGAATCAATCTGATTGGAGGACATGGCAGTGCAAACACCAATGAGATTACCGTTGGCCGGCTGTAAACACAGACAACGTGCTGATCACGTGAGCCTGTGACGTCTGTCCTTTTTTGTTTTGTTTTTTAAAGATGGCTGCTCGCACCGCACGACTCTGCCAAGGTGGTGGACGCGCAGTAAAATATTCTTTATTCTCCAGTGTAGGATACGGCCCAGATAATTACGCCTATTCTGACCAGAAAATATGTGCCAATACACTGTCTCAACATTCCCCAACCAAGATGGCCACCGTGTTTCCGGGTTAACTTGCATTATTTCCGGGGGGTTGAGTGGCATGGTGTGTTCCCAGCGTGCTCTGCGGTCAGTGTAAGTTAGCCATGGCTCAAGGAGCAGTGAAACTCAAAGGGAAACAGAAGAAACCTGCGGAGAAAAAGGGGAATAACCCGAGGAAAGGAGGTGAGTGTGATATCCACCCGGTGTGATGGGGACAGGACTTGAGTGGCATCATGGTGTCATACACACGTCTCTATCCCCAGTGCAGTGGATAATACCGAGTGCAGTGCCTACAGTTATATACAGCCAGTAAGAATGTATCTGTTCTTTCCTTTCTCTAATCTAACACATGCTGCTTATATCGGACACACACATTGCATAAATATTTATTTTATTTAAAAATGTAACTTGTTTCCCACACCCCAGACCTGCTTGCATATTCACAGTGTACCTACCAATAGAAACACTGCATTTGGGTATGGATTTTAACCCTTTACTAGCCTTCAAGGCAGCAGCTCAATGCAGAGATCTAGAGATCGGTGTCTGGCTCCTCCTGCTTCCTTCTACAGAGGAACTACACATCCCATGATTCCTTCCCGCACAAACTGCCATCACTGATTGCTACGTTGTATTAGCTGCCTGTGATTGACCAAAACGAATTATGAATCTTATGCTAAATTTAGCAGAGATATTCAGAGGTGTTAACTAACAAAAGCAACAGCTTGCAAACTCAAGAGATTTAGCAAACATTAGAGTGAGTTTGTTAATGTTAATTGCGCTACTTTTTTCTTGCCAACATTTTTTTTCATACACTACTGATTCTCCGCTGTCAGATGCATTTATAATCCAGAGGAAATAGATATGCCTTTAACTATAATGAATAGAGGATAGAAATTATAATGGTGTGTGTGTATACACACACGAGTAATTACCTGGCTTACATAAATGATGCTCAATCTCCCTGCTCCGTCCAGGCTGTTGCTTGCTGTGATTTGGGGTGCAAGCTCTGACTGCTGTTTGTCAGCCCCAAATTCCTCAGCTTACCGCACCATGGGGCATGGCCAGGAAGATTTAGTGCTCTTGTGGCAGTGCATCTGTGCATAGCACTGGCACTGTCTTTTTATATATATATATATATATATATATATATATATATATATATATATATATATATATATATATATACATATACTTGATTGAAATAGCAATCACTTATATTCAGGATTGCTTTATTCAAAGAGGATTCTTATCAGATTTCATCTGCAAGCTAGTTACAAACCAGTAAATGACAGGCCACCTCAAATATGTTACAATCACACATACACAATTGTATTCATTATTATTTTCCTCTTCTACTACAGGCAGAGTGATTGCTCCCAAGAAGTCTCGTGTGATTCACCAGCAGAAGCTGAAGAAGGTGAGTGTCTACAGGTATAGATGGTATATAAAACTGATGAAACTGCTAAAATTAGCACACACGTGGAGCAAGGAAGAAGGCACAGTCATAAAGATGCATTATACCATTTAATAAAGCGTATTTGCCAAAATTAAGTGGACTACCAATTTTGCAGCTCTACATTACACCAGGCACTTTTGGTACTGAACATATACTGTCACTGAGTGCAATGTGAGGTTTCATCTTTAGATATTTTATTGTTTCAGCTGTTTCTCATGCAAACCCTTTGACTCCCTGTTCTGTGTATTCTTTATAATAACATAATCTTGTCATGGGCCTGTTCTATGTCAGTTTTGCATTTTCTCCAGCATACCTCTTCTTTGTCATTTTCTTTGCAACCCAAACCTCTGCCTGCTCTCCACAGAATCTGGAAGTGCAGATCCGTAATAAGATTGAACATGATGTTACCATGAAAGCCAGTGCCAAAATGCCCAAAAAACTAGCCATACTGAAGACCCCCCAACAAGACAAGAAGAAGGGGGTGCCAGCTAAAGGAAACAGGACCTGATTATCAGAGAATATTGGCCACAAAGAATCTCCTTTCCCCTGCTCCACTCCAGTATGTTCTCTGGAGGCCCATAACTTGTATACAATGTGGCCTGACTGTACAGGTGTGTATACAGTGTGTACATTCAAAGCACATTCTTCATTGTATTAATAAATGGTTTTATGATTTTTCTGACCTGCCTGTTTCCATCATTTGGACTGGTTTATAACACTGGCTTATTTCACAATATCTGCATCATATTGGATGTATCAGTCCTGTAGTCAACCAAAAAGAGATGTGATTTAAAGCAAATAAAAATGCTGTTCCATTTTGTAAATGCACATTAAAGGAAGCAGGTTCCAAATGCTTCTTTCACATCTCTTATTTACCATGAGAATTCAATGTAGACTTTTCTTACAATCACTGGTCATACCTCTTAGAGTTTGTTTTGTTGTTTTTTGTTTTTTTTCCTTCCCTGATTGAGTGATGGGTTCCTCTCTGAAAAAGAACAGCCAGGGGCAAGGTGACGTATTTTCACCCAGCTTTCTTGTGGGGCAACTTTAGGGTGAGATCGGAACACTTAATGAGCAGTTCTGTTTGCTTTCTTTACACCGGTACCGTTAGTTTATTGCCATTACTCTGCGTTTGAAAGGAAAACCGCAAAGGTTAAGGAAATTAAACGTACAGTAGACTCAGTTATCCAACACACATGGGTATTGGTAGATGCCGGATAAATGTAGTCTCTGGTTGCTTGAGAGTTACTAAGAGGCCTAGATTAACTGCGCATAGGATGCTCTATATTTGTCAGTGAGGGCTGCTCTAGCAGCAGCAGCTTTCACTCCCCACTTAAACACAGATAAGTTTGGCTGGAGGGTGCGCAACCCGGGGAATGTAACCAACACTAGACTGGCTCAGTCACTCACGCCTGTCTACTTCCAGGTAACACTGAATTGCAGAGACGTACAGTGGATGAAATCTAGGTGCCTGTAAGCATTTTGTGGCATGACAACCTGGCTCCTGGCATTTGTTGAGCCCTGTAAAATATAATTTTTATTTAAAGTACAGTATTCATTTTTTTCTGGTTGCTTCAGAATTCTGGTTGCTTGAGTTCTGGTTAACTGAGAATCTACTGTACATCTAAAAATACAAGCGGCTGTTTGTAAAAAAAAAAAAAAAAGGTTTGGATAATGGATCTTGAAAGCTAGATATTTTATTTTTTTCGTAAATGATCTTAAAAGTTCTTCACCCTCTCTCCAACTTCCTTATCAAAGGAAGGCATATGGACATTTCCTGAATTTTACTAGATATATAATATACTTTTGCATTTATTTAGTTTGTATTCCTTGCAGTGTCACTATCTCTCTGCAACATGCTTTTGAGATGTGGTCCCTGATTGGCACACTACACTGCACACCCAGCCCTACAGAGTCTGTGTCTGCATATGCTTCAGGGGAGACCAAAACAGGGTCTATTTCTTTGAGTTAAGTAGTAAAAACAGAGCTTAGAAGCACATCTTAATAAAATAAAGTCAATAAAAGTAAATAGATTCAGATATTATATACCTGGTAAAATCCAGGAACCTGGATCAAATCCCCTTAACTAACTCTGTGGGGTGTAATACAAGAGGCCATTGCTGAATCCATTTAATCCCAGTTGTATGTACCATTTTTGGGGGGGAACTTGATTTTGTGTTGCATCACTTCCTCAGAGCTGAATCATGAGGGTGTATGTTTTGGGTATCAAGGAAGAGAGATGAAGGGATAGAGTCTTTGTAAAGTTAATGGGATAATATTGAAATATACACATTGCCCATTCCCTCTCACTGGCATAGAAGCAGACCCCTTGCATCATTTACTTCAACAATAGCTCTCACACAACATCTACCAATGCATCAAGGATCTCTCTTGGGACCTGCAGAGGCATCACATTTTTTCGCTCTAATTTAAAAAAGGTTATGCACGTCTTTCCTGCTTGATTTATTCCCTGAGTCAGAGATGAAGGATTTGTTTTTTTTTTTTCATTGTGCGTTGGTCCTTTTTAAGGATTTCCTCATTTGAGCACAGCCAAACAAATTTAAATGAGGCATTGATTGTGCCACCTGTGTTCAAGCAGGTTAATCCTTAAATCCTGACTTGTTAATGGTCCCTGATGACGGGAGTTACCTATCCGAGTCCCAGCATGCTAGTGCCTCATGAGAATTGGATCAACCTCAGTACTAGAAAAGGTGAAATCCATTGTATGTAGTCATGGACTGTGTTGCTTTGTGGAATCGCATGCCCCTGGTATACACCTAGATACATGGGGTGATGGGATAAAGACGCCTGCTGTGGTGTTGTCTTTGGGGTAATGCTCTTGTCTTTGAAGCTTAAAAGAAAAGATAGGTTTATACATCTTTAGTAAGGTGCAAAGGAAGCCTGCTTATTTGTGCTAATGAGGATTACCTGTTCCAGTGTGTTCTTGATTCAACCGATAATATTTATTGCATAAAGTATTATTCTGGAGTCTGTGGATATCTAAAGATTTGTGATCATTCTGTTTACTGGACTTTAGCACAATAAAGCAGTTGTAGAAAATCGCATTATAGCGTTACGATATGTTTATTAAAGGGTGTTAATTTAGGCAGATGTGGGATGTGTGTTTCCCTATAGAGAGGAGAGCCTCTCTTTATCAGGAGTATTTGTTTCTGCTAATTGGCACAGGAATGGTAACCTTATCAAAGCTTACATCCCAAGTGTACTTGTATCACACTTTGAAATGATTGAAAGAAAAGACCATTCTGAGATCCTACATGTTTCAAGCAGGTCAGGGAACCTGGTTTTCTAACAAAAATTATCCACCATGATTTCACTGTCACTAAGGATCGTGGCTAGAGACATGTTAATGAAGCTCACAAATTATCCCCATTAAATACGGGCAGTCTTAAAAAATGTAAGGTCATCCTGTGACTCATCAGTTTCTGATTTTGGGTATATGTTGTTCCTTAGCATTGATGAACTTATTATTTATTTCAAATCCCCTTATCCAGGTGCTGGTTAGGTTACACTTGCTTCACTTGTTAGCTGCAATTGGTGGTCCATATTGTTTTTGGGTAGATGTTCTTCCTTCTAAATCTTCTTTTCTTTTTGAGCTTTTTAGCAGTCCAAATGTTGTCTCCTTTTTGGCAGTTGATATATTAGTTTATTTTGGCCAAAAGTGTGTTTTTATTTTTTTTGTTTGTTTTTTTGCCATCATAACACAAGATTATCAAGACAAATAAGAAGAATGTGGCAATATTGATATCGTCCGCCGTAAGGAGAGGCGTGTTTGTTTCCATTTCCCATGTGTATCTCCTGTGTTGACTTAAAGGACCAATTGTGGAAAGGCTTCAGATGTATTAGATCATTATTGGCAGCAATGCAAGTCATAAGAATTTCATTTATTTTGAGCGTGTGTTATTGGTGTTTCCATCTTGACCTGCTAGTCTGCCTGTAGAAGTGTAAGCTTTATCCTACAAGGTCTACTATTTTCCTTTCCTACTGTCAAGCGGCTGCTTATTAAACTGCAACAATGGTATCTGCTGGAGGAGAATTTCAGCATATTTCAATTGACTATCACCGCCAGAATGACTTAACTCATTTATTTTGCGGGAAATGACATTGTCTTCTGCCATGAGGTCAATGGTTTAATGAAATTGTTCTATATTAATCTCAAAATTTGAAGATTTCCACTTCGAAGCTAAGTTTAATGGGAATGAAATATAATTAATTATGGTTGGACATGCTGTTAACATGAGAGACTCTGCAACATGAAGCTTCTTGAGTATTAACGTCAATGACTACCAGTGGCAGATCTGTGGAGATCTAAAGCAATTGCCACCTTACTGGGAATGCAACAGGCATACACCAGATCTTGCTGCTTTCTCTGAGTGGGATAGAAGAGCACAACCATCTCACTATGAAAGAAAAGTATGGCCTACACATAAGTCTATTGATCAGGGAACTAAGTGTACAGTACAACCCACTAGTGAACACTGAAAAGTTGTTGTTACTGCCACTGCATGCAAAGCTGGGACTTGTGAAGAATTTTGTAAAAGCAATGGACTGGCTTTCAAGAAAATTTCCCAAGACTTGGTAAGGCCATGAGAGTTTTATGGGAAACAAAGCAGATAACTATATAGAACTTGTTAGTAAACTGCTTTTGGCCTATCAGAAATTACATGTCATTGATGAGCCACTTCTTTTTTTTTTTTACCAGATATCTGTGGTGCAGTTAGTGTGATGATGAACATTTCCACCAGCACATCTCTGCCATGCAAAACACAAAAATGTAGTTGTGCTATATTAGCAGACTAATGCTGGGCTGTGATGAGTGCACCATATGTCTAGTACAAGGCCAGGCAACGAAGACAAATTCCCTGTCATGTGGAGAGGTATTTTAGGCCAGCCAAATAAAAATGTCTCCTGATTGAAAACTATTATACAAATACTTTAGTATTTTTTTTTTTTATTTTTAATATTTTTTAATTAAACTTCTAGTGAAGTTTTGCTTCAAAATCTCATTTTAAGTATCAAACTTAACATAAAATATCTTTCAATACTAAAGCTAATTGCTTTTCGGTTAGTTTTATAATCACAACATGACTTACAAGAATGTTTTAACTTTTCAAAGAAACATAGAAGTGAAGTTTCTTGACTGGTGATGTCAAGTTCTTAATACTATAATTGACACTTCAGTGGTCCTTTTTAGGAGCAGATCTTAAATAGGGTGTGCACATCCCCATAGCACGCTACTGATAGGAGAGACAGACCTCATAGCTAACTTCTGATTGTCTGCACCACCCAAGGAGCGATGAACAGATTCTGTGTTCATCATTTAGCTTTTCTGTGTCATCTTGGTTTTGTTTTTGGGGTTGGGGGGGGGGGGGTTAATATTCCATAATTCCCTCTTGTGTTTGTCACCTGACTGTAAGAGGAACAGACTCCATATGCCATAACCCCTACCATGCCTGCAGGGTGACACAGTGAGCTGGCCATATACCATATCTCTAGGTTCTGCATTCCTTTCACATAGCGTTCTTGTATCTTGTGTCACCTGCTATGGAAAAGACTGCAGTTTTTTCCACCATGTTGTGGCAGGGTCACAAGCCATGTAACAATACTACTTCATCATAGTCACCCAGTGGTGAGAGAAGACTCTTCCTGTGTGTCTGCTTCAGACAATTTGATCATTAAATGTCTTTATCTAATCCACACCCTCCAGGCTCTGACCAGCACAATAGACTTTAGAAGCGTCACATCATCTGCCTGACTACTTGCCTTCTGTGGTCATTGTCTCTGGAGGACAATAACTGATTCCATGTGTATCAGCTGAATGGGGGTGGAAGGGGAAATCCTCTGTGCACACACTCCGCCCCTCACACTGTGCCTTTTGGCAATATTTGGATTCTAATCATTGGCGGCCTTCCCTATTATCAGATATATGATTGAGGCACCTATTGTATAATTCCTCAGATTATACTGTCATTTGACACATTGCTGGTACCTTATTTATCTATGTATTATATAATATAATCTCACAGGGATCCTGGTGGTCCAGTGCTTAGGATATGGTGCCTTTTGGGTTCAATTCCACTTGGAACCAAGAGGTCACACCACCCTGTAGTGAAGCAGGATTGGGCCTGGTCAGTACTTGGGTGGGAGACCACCTAGGAGTGGCTGGAGCTGTATGTTGTGGCCCACTGGAGAAGGAACTGGCAACCCACTCCAGTATCTCTACAATGAAAGGATATAAGTATTACCCTACCACACAGCCAGAACCTACTAGGCTCTTGAGTATTTTTGGGGGTAGGAGTTACTGTATACTTCCTCCTACCTGTGTTGAGATTTGAAGAAGGTGTTGTCTACCCTTAGAAGAAGTCACAGTAGTATCCCTTTCCCACTATTTTATTATTATTATTATTATTATCTTTATTTATATTGCGCCAACATATTCCGTAGCGCTGTACAGGGGTTGAGTACATAGCAGAAAACAAATTAAACACCTTGTAAAGAATGGAGGGCCCTGTTTTTGAGCAAACTTACAATCTATATTTTGCTCACTCTATTTTAAGTTTCACATGCAACAGCATATTTGTTTTAATTGGGTATTATTAAAGGTTATATTTTAAAAACAGAGTCTAAGATAGGCTAAAATTTGCAAAGATTGCATATTTGCCTTTCATAGATTGCTACAATAAATACAAAGTGGATCAGCATGGTATGCTGCAGTTCATAAGGTCACAGAGAGTCAGACATGACTGAATGACACACACAGTCTCACAGACAAGTGCAGTTAATTTATTATAATCAGTCTACACATTTAGTCATCAAGAATGTCTTACTTTTAAATTATACGCATAATGTTTTGTAGTAAGGAGTATTATTTGTTCATTTTTAGTAACATACCGTAAGTACATATACTTTTAAAAAGTGTATAGGTTATTATTATAAGACTAGCAACATGCCTGTCAAAAATGACAGGAGTAAAATTGTAAGCCTGGCAATGCTGTTTGCCACACAATGCGAGGATATGGGCCCTCTGAGCCACTTCGGTGCTCATTGCGAGCTCCGCGCTAAGCACTTTTGGCTCTTATCGCGTGGCTCGCATTTGCCGCTCATTGCGAGCCTCTTTCCCTGTGTACTACCTCAGGTTAAGAGTTAGTGCCTTGGGTTAAGTCTTATTGACTTGAGTTAAATGTTACTGCCGTGTATTAAGTATTACTGGTTTGCGTTAAGTCTTAGTGCTTAGGGCTTGTATTTACGTCAATCGGTCTCGTTTTCGTGTTTAGATATTTTCTGCAGCCATTTTTTTCTCTCGCTTCGGCAATTTTTCAATTGGGAAAAAAGGCAAAATATGCCTCAAATGAACTTGCAACCTCACTCACAGGCTCCCTGGCTCTCCCCCTGTGCTGTGTGTAAGTTCATTTGAGCCATATTTGTGTGTTTCTGCAGGTATTTTCATTTCGGTGGTTCGGACGTAAAAAGTCTCTTATTTTTGCGAGCCCCGCAGTCCATCTACGTGCTTCGGGTCCTAAGTCATACGGGCCCTAATTTTGCGGCTGTTTCGAAGTCATTGCAGCTAAGTCCCGCGTATCTTAACTGTTCGTGCATGAAGTCTTACTAGCCCCATGATGAGCGCCTTTGGCGCTCATTGCAGCCTAAGTCCCGCGTGCTGCAGCCATCAAAGCCTCGCTTGGCGAGGCTCGCAAAGAGTGACCAACGGCCTGTATATCCACAACTATTATATGTGATATATTTGAACAGCGTGCAGTTGGGATTTGTCAGGTATATACAAATTGTTTGTGGTGTTGAGATATAGTTCTGTGCTAAATGACTATCCATAGTAAGATCTGTATATTGCTCGGTGTGTGTAGCCCTGTAATATGTAAACACCAAGTACTGAGCTCATTCAAGTTCGAAGTACAGAGGGAAGTTGTTTACATACCATAAGGATCCTATACTCTGTGTAATGTGTGTTTAGGAGTACACACATTGCATGTGTATTGTGCGTGCTTGTGATGTCTGCTCTTAAATAAAGTGGTTAATTAGGCTGCACAAAGGAAGGAAGAAGACAATGCATTTGTGTGAAAGTTTTCAGGCTTCCCTGGGGGCTCTCCATGCAAATGAGCTTGGCTACTGTTATCTTATAATAAGAGCTATTTAGTGAGGATCCCTTCCTAAGCACAGCTATATCCTGTCTGGTTTTCCACAGGATCCAAACAAATGCTTCATTACAGGTATGTTTTACATTATTTTTCATGTTTATATCCAAGAAAGTGTTTTATATATGTAATTATATATAAGGAATTATTTGATTATCCATTAAAAATGAGAAAGAAAAGACACATTGCAAACTTACAATTAACTTGTGGCATAAATTTGATCCATAATTTGTATAACATTATACCCTGCTTTTTATATTGTGATATGTACTGATACGTGTGTATAAATATATGTGTGTGTTCACATTTGAATGTCTAAAACAAGTTAAAAAAAACTGTTTCCAGCTCAGAATTCCCAGAAAAACAGTTATTGCACTGCATTCTGGGAAGCTGAGCTGGGACCTGCAAATGTGCCCACAAATGCCTTGCTCTTCAATCCATAGCCCATTCTAAACATGGCTTCCTTTAAGCTTATGCCTGCTGTATTACACAGCTTTTATGCAAAGCCAAGGTTGGATTATACATAAGCTGGGAATCCTATCCACATACAGCTGTTTCAAGCTTACTGGCTATCATCAGCATGGAGTGGGATCTCAGCTTGTGCTGTGGACCTTATGAGTAGGTAGTACATATATATGTGTGTGTCAAAGTGCAGTACTACTTTTGATTGTAATATACAATGACATATAAAATAGTATTACTTAAAAGGACAAGTTTACAGTGCTAATATTTGGTATAAACATATTTTACATTTATTGTAACTTGAAATATATATATATATATATATATATATATATATCACTAGTATCAGAGGCTGATAAAAGCCATGTCCCAGACTTAAAATAACGAAGGGAACGGATAATTTGAAGCCATGCTGTTTGCCACACAATGTCAAGCTTTTTGTACTCTGAGGACCTTCGGCACTCATTGCGAGCCTCTCCTCTGGTGTACTTTTGCTCCTCTGAGCACCTTCAGCGCTCATCACAAAGACAGATACATATGTCTAATGTTTTTTTAAATAATAATCTATTAGTTACTTAATAAATTAATATACTTTACCTATTTGTAATTAATATATTCAGCAATCAATAGCCTGAAGAGCTAACTATCTCTCTCTTATTTTTAAATGACGGCGCAATAAAATTTGAAGCCATAGCAATGCTGTTTAGCACACAATGTTAGGCTTTTTATACTCTAAGGACCTTTTGGCACCCATTGCGAACCTCTCCCTGTGTGTTCTTTGGCTCCTTTCTATATATTCTTTAAATACTAATTAATGAATTAATTGAATAATACATTAATATACTTTACCTATTTGTAATGAATATATCCATCAATCAGTAGCCTGAAGAGGTAACAATCTCTTTTTATTGTCCTGCAGCATATAATGTCCAGTTGGACTGTTGCTGGCCTGAGGAGATAGTTTTATGAATGTCCCAACTGTGCATTAGAAATAGGCTGCGTGCGCGAGGGCAAATCGTTGGTTTATTTGTGTAAAGCGCTACTGTAGATGCGTAATGTTGTTAGTGGCAAGTTAGGATTGTAAAATAGTGTAGTTTGTCTATGTACTACGCGTTTCGCAAGCATTTGCAGTCCTTTGTAATAGTGTATTTTGTACGTTCCTGGGTGAAAGTGGTACGTGGTTGGCGGTGTTTTGCGCGGTCCAGGGTTGTGTCGTTTTTTTTACGCTATTTTTTTTTTCTTGCTTAGACGATTTTCGAGTGGCGAAACTCTGGAAAATCAGCTTAAATTTGCGTTCCACCTCACTCCCAGACGTCCTGGCTGTTCCCCCGTGCTGTGTGTGATGTTTTTGTTGTTTTTTTTTTTCTTTGCGCGGTTCTGGTGTGAACTTTGTATTGTAGTCCCGCGTTTATCAACTGCTTGCTGCCTAAGGCGATCCCGCGTTTTCTAAGTGTTTGTAGGCTAAGTCCTGCGTGTTTGTTTCATTGCCTTCACTGCTCATCTGGCTTCGCGAAGCACGCAGGCAATGAACACCTTTTTTGGTGCTCATCACCCATGTGCGGGTAGTTTTAGTGCCTTAACGGTTCATCTCACTATGTGAGGCTTGCAGGAGATGAGCTCCTTTGGCGCTCATTGCCTAAGTGCTGGTAGTTCTAGTCGCTATGTGAGTCTTGCAGGCGATGAGCGCCATTGGTGCTCATCGCCTAAGTTGTATGCACTACGCAAAGCATGACGACGTCTCGTAGTTCAACAATTATAATATGTGAAATATATATATATATATATATATATATATATATATATATATATATATATATATAATGTGTGTGTGTTTTTTTTTTTTTTTTTTTACAAATGAGATGTCTGTAAGAAAGCCTAGTGTGCCACTATGAAATATGAAATGTCTCCTTGTTTATACATGTGTATTATATGTAGCCCTAAATGTCTAAGTGTATAATGATATTGTCCAGTGACAAGCTTCTATAGGGCTATTGCCTGTATATGATATTCCTAGTGCTTACACATTGTTCCCTGTACATGTGACTGTTTAACCTCAGGGGAAGACATGAATGAGTTGGTTTCTGGTTTGATCCCATGGGAAGCCCCGCCTACCTTGCCTTACATGGCACATCCGTTCAGTTAAAGAGCCTGATCTCACGCTGTGATTGGCTGACTGTGCTTGTGATTGATAATCCTGCACCTTCCTCACTCCCTACAGATTTATGTACGGGGCGAGTCCTCCATAAACTGACTGCTGCTCCCGACCAATAGAGCCCCGGAGCTCCCGGTGGAGGGCGGATCCAACACTCCAAGCATAAAGCTCCCGAGCTCCATTGTTACAGTGATTTAAAGGGGCCGCGGAACGGGGCAGGCGCACGAGGAGAGCCTGGCCGGGGAACCAGGAGGCCGGCCGCGCCTGATAGGAAACACCGGGGATTTACCAAGATTAGGCCGCAGGTATAAAGTAGAAATCGGAATCCGGTAAAGAACAAGAGACGGCCCAGGCAGGACACGGGCCTGATACAGGGAGACATGGAGCCGCCTGCACCAAAGAGGAGGTGTCCCGGCCTCACCCCGCGATACCAACCGGACTCACTGCTGGATCTGAGCGCTAAGAGAGTGGCCGAGAACTGGGCCTTCGAGCAGGTATGTGTGGGGCGATCAGATACATTATGTACAGGGGAATACAGAATGGGGTACACAGCTGCTAGTGCGGGGGGGGGGGGGGGGCTTACACACACATTATATATATATATATATATATATATATATATATATATATATATATATATATATATATATAAATTATGGTGATATCTAATGTAGGTAGTCTTTTTTTTTTTTTTTTTATTATACATAATTGAAATGCTGGCCAATAACAATCATCATTATCTACAGACAATCTCTAAACGGGGGCACTCCTAGTTCATGCATCTCATTCATGACATGTACATATATAACAAACAAACAAAAATAATATATATATATATATATATATGTAATGTAATGAGACCACTATGAGTACTATTTTCCTGAACATGTCTGCCCTTGCTCAGCCTCTACAGTCCCTTCTACATAGTATCACTTTGACGTCACTACTTCCTCATTCACTTCACAACATGTCACACTGAATGCAATCAAGCGGGTGTAGTTTTGGGTGTTCCCCAGTGTCACCGTCGCCTCACCCTCACATGTCACAGCACAACAATATTTACTCCATAATCCTGTAGAAACTCATGCTAATCAGGGTGGTCCCTACCCAACACAGGACTGATAATGTCAAGGAAACCACAGTTGCAAACAAACATCATATTAAAACTAAACCTGTTCATGGTCTCTCATGTCTTGGTATATGTGTATATTATAAAAATGTGTTTCTTGTCTACTTCTGTCAGGTGGAGGAACGTTTCTCAAGGGTCCCAGAACCAGTGCAGAAGCGCATAGTCTTCTGGTCATTCCCACGGAGTGAGAAGGAGATTTGTATGTATTCTTCTTTGGGATATCACCCTCCAGAAGGAGAGCGAGATTCCCGTGTCCCTTTCAACCGGGGCCTACAGCTTCTACAGTCTGGCGCGGTGCAACGTGTATTACAAGTTGGTGAGTAGCAAAATATGGATAGAAAGTCCATCTGTATTGATCATGAATGCATTGTCCCTTGTGATTATATAGCCGTTGTACTGGAATGGGTAGTGATGCTGAACTATTGTCAAATGGCCCCGAAAGTATTGTGTAGTGATTAATGAAGAGGTGCAGAACGTGCATTGAAAGAGACATCTATACAATGGCCCAATAAGTGAAGCCCCCTCACTGGCCAATGCGCTCATCCTGCCCATGGTTAGTTGCAGCACTGGTTAAATCATTTCAAGACTGACAAATCCAGATTGGTGAAAAATCATTTTGTGAGATGATGTTTTTGTCTATTATCAAACTCATTACGGACACACTGATTTGTATAATAATGGTGATCATCTGTATAATGACAATCGGCGCATTGTGTGGTGATGAGTAGTGCCTCCAGCATGATCCCTTTTGTCTAAGTACATACTGGGCTTCGTTTGTCTTTCCCATTGTTTATCCCCCACACTCCTGAATAGATAATAGCCCACAACCCTTCTGCCTGGATGCCCCCTCTTATTTACCCCAAAGGATTGGAGTATGCAGGTTCAGCAAATTTGTATTATATAATGCTCAAATCTTACTATTTTTCCATCTGGTCCCAGTTGTGACTGAATGCCACATTTTATATAGCCCCATATGAGAACCAGATATACTTTCCCTTTACCTGCCACTACTCTGGATAGTGTACATAACTAGGTATTTGTGTTAAACAAGTATTGTAATATTTATTATACCATCAAATCTTAGTTGCAGGTGCTGACATGTCAGACTGGTGACAGTTGGTGACACCCCATGTGTCAGGGTGACTTGTTTCTCGGTCCCTAGCTGAGTCAGTGGCATAAGATCAGTAACACGTCCGGGCCTGCTTCACTGTGTACTACACAGAGGAGTAGCCGGCACCTCCCAAAATGCCCTTAATATAGCTGCATGTGTGGACAGTGCCAGGGCTTCAGGAAGTACCGTTTAATCGGGTAAAACATGAGCCCTATGTCTCAGTAAAGTTTCCAAAATACAGCCATCTAATTAGATTAGTACCACTTGGGCTCAGTGACCTGGGAATGATGTGGGTCCAAGTATCAGGATTATAAGAGATTCCATATTGGTTTCTATTTTCTTGCATAGGTAAACTGTTTTTTTATATTTGTATCAAACAACATAAGGTCTTAAAGGTTGATAACAAAATAGTGTTTTTTACTTTCCACCCCTATTTAATTTTTTTTCTTTGCAATAATTCTATGATGTTTTGCTACATTTGTATACGTTCCATGTATTATGTTAAATATTGTTCTGGTTCTCTGCCCCATTCTCTCATTGTTGTGAATGCCCTGTGTGTGGTTGCTCTGGTGATTGAATAGTTAAATTCCCATCCTTTATTAGGATATCAAGCCATGGAAGTTAATCCCTTTACCTTTCTCTATGTGAAGCCCCCAGGGTCCCCTCCCCCTGTGTGATTGTGCTCTGTACACAACAGATAAAAGTCCCATTCACAGAGTGGGCCTGAGGCGTGTGAGGAGGACAATGTGAGGCTGATACCCGACCGTCACGCGTCACAGATCCCACACATGTCCTTGCTGCCGGGACCTGAACCATACTAGCGTGTCATGAATAGGCTCATTGAATGCTGTGCGCAGCCCTTTTGGTCCCAGAGCAAGTTCCTCCATGGGATACCTTTCAATGGACCAATTTATCTGTCTTACAAAGAGTTTAGCTCAAGGAACCCTTTTTGCCCTGAAATGGTTCTTCACATATACAAATTGTAGATATGCAAGATAAAATTGTGAGAGTCCACAGATTACTCTTTCCTTAATATCTTTTACTAATTTAGCACATTTATTCCCTGCCATTGTAAGTACATTTCCTGCCTATGTTTGATATGTTAATTCATACTCTTTGGGCCATATCACTTTGCATGCTTCCAATGAATTCTTTCATTTGCAGAACTCAATCTAAGTCCTGAGGGCCTTTGGAGTTATTGATGAAGTGAGGGGCTTGGGGATGTTAAAAGACCACTGCGGTGTAATCGTTTATTCTTTTGAAGAACTCCATAATTGACAATCTGTTTACACAGCTTTAAATAAATTAATTACAGCCTTTTATTTTTAACTGCTTTATCGATTCTGCTTTTAATGTCCTGCATTTTTGTCTTTTTCTTTTTTTTTGTGTAAAAGGATTAGAAACTTTGTAGGGGTGAGAGGAACAGTACGTACAGATATGACCCATATTGACGTGTTTAAATGTCCCCTTGGCAATAGTTTTCAGTGGCTAAGGTGCCCGCCCAGCCCGCCCACTCAAATTGGTCCTCAAATTTCTAAGATTTTCTTATAAATGCTTTTAAGTTCATATCTTGCATACCTGCTAACATTTATTGTGCTTTGCATGCAGTCATGTTTTTACCAAACTACAGGGTTCCTTTTAGTGACTCCTTTCTCAGCTATCAGTCTACCCAGTCTGCAAGGGCTGGGTTTTCTGGCTGAACAGATGGGAGACAGGGTTTTTTGCAACCTTGCCCACTCCCCACTTTACAAACCACCTTCCTATCTCCTCATGTTCCTGATGGCTACTGAACTCTTCTCACTTCTTGCCTTTATTCCTTCATGTTCCTGCCCCTGTTGCTTACCTCAATCACTTTTCTGTGTAATAATTTGTTTTTCCTCTTTTTATTCTTCCCGGTCTCCCCACTCCCTGCACACGTTTTTATTATCCCTGTTTCCATAAGGATGCTCTGTTCTTCTCCCACTCAATATCTTTGTATCCTTTTCTTTAGGGTTCCATCTCAGTGGCTCCGTCACAGAACCAGGGGATCCAGAGCGAACATTCCAAGTATCCATCAGCTTTGACCGCTGCAAGATCACATCAGTCAGCTGTGGATGTGAGAATCGGGACATCTTCTACTGTGCTCATGTGGTTGCCCTTTCCTTGCACCGTATACGGCGGGCTCGGGGAGTGGAGCTTCGGCTTCCTATATCAGAGACTCTGTCCCAGATGAATCGGGACCAGCTACAGAAGTTTGTGCAATATCTAATAAGTGAACATCACACAGAGGTGCTGCCCACAGCTCAAAGACTGGCAGATGAGATCTTGCAATTGGGTTCAGAGATTAACAGAGTGCACGGTAAGTCTGATGGGAAGCAAAGGGCTTTGCAACATGAGATCATTGTAGAAAATTAGAGGAGAGGATAATCTTAATGCAGGGTTAGTTGGGCTTATCTTGATTTCAATAAAAAAAAAAGTGTTTTTTTAATTTGTTGTTTGTTTTTATGTACAATAAACTCATGGATGCTTCTTCCATTATTCTTGCACCATCAGGGGCCCCAGATCCAACTGCTGGAGCTGGGCGTGAGGATGAAAATTGCTGGCACTTAGATGAAGAGCAGATTCAAGAACAAGTGAAGCAGCTTTTATCAAATGGAGGTTACTATGGAGCCAGTAAGCAACTGCAGTCTATGTTCAGCAAGGTTCGTGACATGCCTGTCTTCAAATGCATGATGTGGTATATATGCTGAATCCCCCATCTCTCGTAACTCTTTCACTTTTCCCCCCTACACTCCTTTGGTACTTCACCTCTCATTGTATTTCTCTGTTTCCACTTTGTTTTACTTCTTCCACATCCTTGTTCTTTGGCTTTTTATTCTTTTGTGCAGGGCCCTGATAAACTTTCTCTTTCCAATCACAAGGTTCGGGAGATGTTGCGGATGCGAGATTCTAATGGTGCAAGAATGTTGATCCTGATGACAGAGCAGTTTCTGGAAGACCCTCGTTTGGCTCTGTGGAGACAACAAGGAGCTGGAATGACAGACAAATGTCGGCAGTTATGGGATGAGCTGGGTGAGAGCTTTTCTGTATTTAAACAGCATCTTGATCATGCGTTGCGTGTCCTTCACCACAATTCTATTCAGGCATAACTTTGGTGTGGTCCCTACTCTGTATGTCCCTGATTGAATTGTATATATGAAGTATCAAAGACAAATGGCAGATGGCTACCTTTCAGTTGATGGTACCATACATAGTGGCATCCTCAGTTGTGTAGAAAATGTTGTGTTTTCACACTTATTTTGTAAGCCTTCTCTTCTCATTTGTTATCTATCTTGTTGTTTCAAGGTGCTTTATGGGTATGTGTGGTTCTCAGTCCTCACTGCCGCCCAGAAGAGAGAGAATCCTGGCTGGAACTGCTTAGAAGGTGGAATGCCCTAGATATCTGTCCTTTGGAGGAGGGAAACTACAGCCTGGAGGGACCTGGGGCGCAGCCACCAGCTCCAGGCAGCATTGTCATAGGTACAAAAATGAGACCTGCTTCTAATAAATAAATACATATGTAAAAAAAAATCAATGTGAGCTCTTTAATAATTCCCGTTTTTTTTCTTCTCAGCACCTGCTCGTCAAACCGTTTTTGCCCGTGCCTTAAAAGCAGGCGAACTCAATTGGAATGATGCTCACCTGCAGCGTGTACTGAATGGGGAAACCTGCGTTCCAGGCGGAGGAGTAAAGAGCAGTGCAGATAAGCTGTCCTATGATCCACAGGGACGCCCACTATGGCTAGGGGATCATTTCCCTGTTGCCTGTGCACGAGTAGATGCTCTGCGCTCTCATGGGTATCCTCTTCAGGCCCTGAGACTTGCTGTCTGCGTAGTGAACACCATGAGATTACAACGCCAGCACCAGATGGAGGGAGTGAAGCAGCAAAGGAAAGGTAAGGAATCTGGAAAAGCTTGGGAGGAGGGCACATAGTGGAGGATTTGGGAAGTTTAATTAAACTGGGTTGAAAGTAGATATAGAAAAATGATTGCTTTAGAACAGGAGATGAATTCTATATGTATGTACTTTTTATACCAACAAAGATTTTTCTGTTCTATGCAGAACTTCAGTTAAAGGGCAGTACCTCTCTCACTAACCTGGAGGGGTGGGTGGGACACCCATTAGATCCAATCGGCTGTCTGTGTCGGACATTCTTGGAGGCCAGCTTGCCTGAGGATGAGGGACCAGCTCCATACCCAGGTAAATATCTATGCTTTTATTTTACTGCATTTTTATATTGACATATCGGCTTCAAGAATCCTAGATAACGGTGTCTGTCAGACCTTCCGTGGACTAAGATGCCTTCCTGGTTCATCAATTCCCTTCTAAAGCCAATAGCTTTAGAAGGCTCAAAGACAGGGCACTACATTTTCCCAAGTGTTAATATTATGTTGTTCTTTGTACTTAAGCCTTGTATAGCACTACAAAGTATGTTGGAGTGTTCGAAATAAATGATGATGATCACTGCATAGGCACTAGTTACAACCTGTGCCATTCATGTCTAAATCTATATTGTCCCCTGTACAAAGTTCTGCTTATAACACTATGTTCACATAAATGCTCATCTGACAGAATATATTTCCAGTTCTCGTGACCAATACTTGACTATGCATGTTAACAGGGTGACATTTTGTGGGTGTGATTAGGGTGTAGATCACTCCTTCTCCCACTTCATAGATTTGCAGACATTGATGCCCTATTTTTCACTTGTCAGAGCTTGGTGGGGAGCAGAGGAAGGTGATGTATCAACATGTACCAGTGCCTGGAGGACCACCCACAGGAGAATCCCTCCTCTGCTTGGCACTGGAGGTTGCTCTTATGGGGCTTGGCCAGCAGAGGGCAATGCCAGAGGGTCTGTATGCCCAGGATAAGCTGGTACGCAGTGAAGAGCAAATAATTGGCCTGCTGGGGACGCTGGAAATGGGAGAGAGACTGGTGCAAGTACTGAGAAAGCAGGCCATGCTGCTACTGGAAGGTGAGGAGGGGGAGCACTTCATTTGTTTTCTTCACAGTAATTGAGTCAGATTACAAAAAAAAAAAGCAGTTGTTACATCAGATAACCCCTACTATAAATACCTTGTAACGCAGAGAGGATATGCGTGATCATTTTGCAGCATTGCTGGGTGAGAGGGCATCCTCCAGATTTTAGTATTGAGTGACAGAGAGGAAAGGGACCGTATGATTTAAGGGGTGTTGGGAGAGTGGTATAACAAACTTGCAGAGGTGCACAAGAGAGAATTGGTCAGGAATATGCCATTTTCAGTACAAAAGGACAGGTTACTTTCAGGGTAGTGCTAATTTATAACTTCTTTCTCTACTTTTTTTTTTTTTTTAGGAGGCCCATTTAGTGGTTTTGGAGAGGTAATCTACAGAGAGAGTGTTCCCATGCATACCTTTGCTCGCTTTCTGTTCACGGCCCTGCTGCCACATGATGCAGACCTAGCCTACAGGATCGCTCTGAGAGCTATGAGGTTGGTGCAATAAGATGCCATTCCCCACTTTTTTTTTGTTTTGTTCTCTTCTGCTAATTTTACACTTCTTCTCCCAGTTTCCTGTTTCCTAGTACTTGGAGGCTGAACTAATGCTCTTATACCTCTTCTCCCTTGCAGGCTGCCGGTTCTGGAGTCCGTCATTCCTCCACATGGCTCAGAAATCCTACCCCTGGATTCCATGCTTACCAGTCGATTCCCACGGTGGTTCATTCTGGGACATCTAGAAACACGTCAATGCGAGCTTGCTTCTGCTATGCTGACTACTGCTAAGGGTAGGTCATTTGAGTGTGACTACAGCTTGGTCTTAAAGTAGATAATTAAAGGGACACTGGTAAGGTTACAAAAACAGTATACAGGTGTACATAGTTTTAGTTCAGTGCTTTTATATATCGAATGCTATGCAGCTGTCAGGGATCAATTAACCAAATTGCTCTGTGGGCTCTGCACATGCTCAGATTTTTAAGTGTGGTGTTGAATACAATTCATACAGACACTGGGGAGTAAATGGTAATTGTCATTGTGCCTGATTAGATAACAGACCAAGCTTTTCAGGAGAATCAGAAATGTTGGTTGATTGACTAAAAAAAAAATCCCAACTTTAGTGCTGGCTTACTTTTAGGGAAGTGTATTTTTTAAAATCATATAATTGATAAAAATACTTGTCACCTGATACCAATTTTTTTATAAATCTATTGTATGCTCACAGTTTAGTGATGTATTTCCATGTTTTTGAATGCACAACTAATTAAGCAAATAGTAAGAATGTTGTAATGCACTGGATAATACTTCCTTCACAAGTCTGGCTACGTTGGCTAATGCAAAAATAGCTGCTGTAATATATAAAACTAATTTATTTAAGAAAGGCATGGTTTACATTATCTGTACCCAATGACTCACTCTAATGCATGTGTGGCACTATTGAGATTATTTATGTCCTAGGTAATAACATGTCAAGGACTGCTAGGATTCCCTACTTAAATTCTAGTGTTTAGATAACAGAGATGGCGCCTATACCCATTACTAGCTACAATTAGATTTTATTTTCTTGTGTTTCAGGGGATCCCAAGTGGCTTCATACAGTGCTGGGTTCAATACAGCAGCACATCCACTCTCCTGCATTGCTCTTCAAGCTTGCCCAAGATGCTTGTAAGACTGCAACCCCACCAAACTCTCCACCTGACACCACCTTGCTTAATATATCACTGGAGCTGGGACTGCAAGTAAGAAACATGTAACATTATTCTACCATATTGGCGCATGTCCTTGTGACAAAAACTAAATTATTTTGTAGAGGTCAGGGATTTGATCATTTCTATTTGCTGTGCAGGTGTTGCGGATGACATTGACAACTCTTACTTGGAGACGCAGAGAAATGGTGCGCTGGCTTGTGTCCTGTGCAACAGAAATTGGTAAGTCAAATTTAAAACATTCCCATTCCTGCACTTACTACATAGATGAGAGCCTCTCCTACCAACTACAGGATGACATGGTAGCATAGATGGGTGGAGTCTGCCTCCCACATCACAATTATACGGACACTCCATGTCCATGTTTCTGCTGCAGGGAGACATAGACAAGGGAATGCTCTGAGACATGGATTCTTATTCTCCACCAGTCAGTGTCTGTGTTGTAAGATGGCAGACCCCATGCCAGTAGCTTTTTCCAGTCTGTGCCACAGTGTCATCCTGTTGTTCGAAGGAGTGCCTCCATGAATATGGAGTACACGTCTACATTGCACATGTCTGTGTCTCCCTGCAGTGAGAAGGATAAACTCTGTCCCTGTCACATTGATAAAGGCAGAGCTGTCATAAACGATCTCCACTTCACTGTATATTTTTATTTATATTTTCCTTTTTCTTATCTTCTAGGTGCACAGGCATTGATTAGCATCATGCAGAACTGGTATGCACTCTTCACTCCTATTGAGGCTACAAGTATTGTTGCGGTTTCCTGTACTGCTCCAACTACACTCATGCGCTTCAGTCCAGATCCCCGGCAGCGCGAGGAGCTGTGCTCTTGTGCCAGAGCCTTGGCCCTACAGTGTGCAATGAAGGATCCTCAGAGTTGTGCCCTCCCTGCACTGACACTTTGTGAGAAGGACCATACTTCATTTGAGGCTGCCTATCAGATTGTTCTTGATAGTGCCAGCTCAGGCCCTGGAGCTCATTCTCACCTCTTCACTGTTGCTCGATACATGGAGCATCGTGGCCTGCCTCTCAGAGCCTTTACCCTGGCTACACTGGCTCTGTCCAATTTAACCATAGGCTTTAGCCAGGACTCCCACCCAGCTGTCAGTGATGTCCTATGGGCATGCTCCTTGGCACACTCCTTGGGTAAGGCTGAACTAGGCACGGTAGTACCCTTGGTAATTAAGAGTGTACAGTGTGCACCTGTCCTGTCAGACATCTTGCGCAGATGCAGTCTTGCACCTCCAGGCCTTGCACAGACTCTCTCTAGTTCGTCTTCCTCTGGAGGGGCTCGAGGAAGGAGCACCGGGGGGCGGACTGATAAACCTCCACTATGTCAACTGCTGGAAGCTGCAGTTGGAGCCTACATCAGCACCACTCACTCACGTCTTACCCACATCAGCCCACGACATTATGGAGAGTTCATTGAATTCCTTGCCAAGGCTCGTGACACTTTCTTGCTTGCTCCAGATGGACATCGACAGTTCACCCAATTCCTGGATAACTTGAAGCAGACTTACAAAGGCAAGAAAAAACTAATGCTGCTAGTAAGAGAGAGGTTTGGGTGAAACTGGAAAGGAAACCAAATATAGGTGCTTATCTGGGTATGGGAGAAGGCAGAGAAAGGCCTTCGTTACTTATGTTAAGATACCTATTCTGCAAGCACGCAGACATAAAGGTGATATGGGGTCACTCCCCATCTTTCCTTTTGCGTTTGGACTAACTCCCTCTCTATATGAGGGATGTTCTAGTGAAGGAGATTTTATTTTCCATTTTGGAATTATGTATATGTATATATATATATGTATATTTCTTTTTTTAACTTATATTTATTTATGAAATGGGAGGCACTCCCATTTACTTGCAACTCCATCTCTTTGTCCTGCCCTTGCCAGTGCCAGGCAATTGTTCTGTACAGGCTGCAACTATCCTATATAATTGCATGGGATTCCTATAGGACTAGACACCTGGCCTGCAAATGGCAGGGATGATTTATGAAGATTTAGGAGAGCTCCACTATGAGTGGACTTTATTTATTTCTGAAGGATTATCTGTACTAACTTATTAATATATATATTTTTTTTGTATAATTTCTAAGATGGGGGGGGGGGGGGAGTTTTGTTATAATGTGACTACCCAAATATTGGGTGTTAATGAAGTGTCCCCCAGTCTAGCATGACAAGCCACACCACATCCGACCATCCTGCTAAACATTCACAGGCCTCAGCAGTATTACTTCTAGTGGTGGAGGTGGCCTTTGTGCAAAAACTGTCTAATATTTATAGAAGTCAATTTAGGGATTTAATAAGCCCTCCTGAGATGCTGAAGAGGTTGTTCTGGAGGTGTTGATCAGAGCTGCTGTTTAACTCCTTCACAGCTTGGCAAGCACTATTACTGTAATCTGGTACAGTTGGGTGCACATTATTTATATCCTCCTGATATTGTGATGATTTAGTGGAGAGTACACTGGAAATATAACTCAGGAAGATGCCACTTGCATTGCTTCCAACACTGATACTTTGCTTTTTTCTTTTTTAAACTTGCATTTTGTTATCAGCTCAATGCTTCCTTGCCCTTCCTTTTCATCCCACTATTGCCTTCTATTTTTTAAAGGTCGTACTTGCCAATTTTCCCAACTCTCTCCCACCACGGCTTCTCTGCATGCTTCCCTCACTTGCCTTATATATTAATGGTGCTGTCCTGCCTCAGTCATGCCACTGCCCTCCTTCCATCTTTTCTTATACCATTGCTGCTCTGCCTGACTCTTTCCTCCCTGTGCCACTCTATCCCATTGAAGAAGATGAAGGTTTCCCACATGATATGAATGCTCCCCACTGATATATTTTTATTTGTATTTTGAAGAGGGGGTGGTTGATCTGTCAAATAACTAATTTTTGTTTATCTGTTTTATTTATTGATATGTTTGTCATTCTATGTTTCTAAAGAAAAAAATACATTTTTAAACAGAATCTTATTTTTATTGTCATGATTTGGGATCTAGAAGAACAAAGTTTTTATCATTTAGTCTCTTTATTGAATTGGCTGTCGGAGGGCAAGCCCCCAAAAGCAGTTAAATATTTCTGGGTACAAAAACTTGTTCAGAAATTTATTTGGGGAAAAAACGCAACAACGTAAACAAACCAAAAAAATCTTTCCTTGTGCCTCTAAATGTTGAATTATTCATTGAGCGCTATTGCATCTACCAGGCCCTTAACTGGGAGAGCCGCTAAAACTATGCAATAATCCCTTCACTGTATTTATTTTTTACTTGCTAAAAACCTTTTTTGCTCATTAAGTCCAGCTTTTTAACAGATCATATTGTAATTATACAGGGAGTGCAGAATTATTAGGCAAGTTGTATTTTTGAGGATTAATTTTATTATTGAACAACAACCATGTTCTCAATGAACCCAAAAAACTCATTAATATCAAAGCTGAATATTTTTGGAAGTAGTTTTTAGTTTGTTTTTAGTTTTAGCTATTTTAGGGGGATATCTTTGTGTGCAGGTGACTATTACTGTGCATAATTATTAGGCAACTTAACAAAAAACAAATATATACCCATTTCAATTATTTATTTTTACCAGTGAAACCAATATAACATCTCAACATTCACAAATATACATTTCTGACATTCAAAAACAAAACAAAAACCAATCAGTGACCAATATAGCCACCTTTCTTTGCAAGGACACTCAAAAGCCTGCCATCCATGGATTCTGTCAGTGTTTTGATCTGTTCACCATCAACATTGCGTGCAGCAGCAACCACAGCCTCCCAGACACTGTTCAGAGAGGTGTACTGTTTTCCCTCCTTGTAAATCTCACATTTGATGATGGACCACAGGTTCTCAATGGGGTTCAGATCAGGTGAACAAGGAGGCCATGTCATTAGATTTTCTTCTTTTATATCCTTTCTTGCCAGCCACGCTGTGGAGTACTTGGACGCGTGTGATGGAGCATTGTCCTGCATGAAAATCGTGTTTTTCTTGAAGGATGCAGACTTCTTCCTGTACCACTGCTTGAAGAAGGTGTCTTCCAGGAACTGGCAGTAGGACTGGGAGTTGAGCTTGACTCCCTCCTCAAACCGAAAAGGCCCCACAAGCTCATCTTTGATGATACCAGCCCAAACCAGTACTCCACCTCCACCTTGCTGGCGTCTGAGTCGGACTGGAGCTCTCTGCCCTTTACCAATCCAGCCACGGGCCCATCAAGACTCACTCTCATTTCATCAGTCCATAAAACCTTAGAAAAATCAGTCTTGAGATATTTCTTGACGTTTCAGCTTGTGTGTCTTGTTCAGTGGTGGTCGTCTTTCAGCCTTTCTTACCTTGGCCATGTCTCTGAGTATTGCACACCTTGTGCTTTTGGGCACTCCAGTGATGTTGCAGCTCTGAAATATGGCCAAACTGGTGGCAAGTGGCAGCTGCAAGCTTGACTTTTCTCAGTTCATGGGCAGTTATTTTGCGCCTTGGTTTTTCCACACGCTTCTTGCAACCCTGTTGACTATTTTGAATGAAACGCTTGATTGTTCGATGATCACGCTTCAGAAGCTTTGCAATTTTAAGAGTGCTGCATCCCTCTGCAAGATATCTCACTATTTTTGACTTTTCTGAGCCTGTCAAGTCCTTCTTTTGACCCATTTTGCCAAAGGAAAGGAAGTTGCCTAATAATTATGCACACCTGATATAGGGTGTTGATGTCATTAGACCACACCCCTTCTCATTACAGAGATGCACATCACCTAATATGCTTAATTGGTAGTAGGCTTTCGAGCCTATACAGCTTGGAATAAGACAACATGCATAAAAAGGATGATGTGGTCAAAAAACTCATTTGCCTAATAATTCTGCACTCCCTGTAGATCTACAGTGTATTTTTTTTTTTTTTTTTAAACACAATTACTTGCTAATTGTAAATAAAATAAACAAACCTGTAGCTTGGAAAAGCTTATAATTTTCAGTCTCTGCAGGAACCCTAATTACCGCTTGTCTCTGCATAAACAACCTATAAATATGATTCCCATGGATGAATATTACCAAGATAGCTAAGCCTCTGTTAAAGGGTAAAAGCATCTCACTATGTACTCTGTGATTGGATGAATCTACAACCATCACATCTGCAGATGGAAGAGGCAACAAAGTCACTAGATTTTTGTAGTGGCTGGGAATAAGTAAGTGGTAAAAGTTCCATGTTTTTTTCTTTTAATCTATCAAATGGTTATTGCACTGTGGCATGGGGTGGCTTATCAACAAGTTAATAGTTGATATTAACTGTGTGTGTTTTTAATATTCAAACATTTTCAGATTTTTTTTTTATATATATATATATATATATATATATATATATATATATATGAAGGATGTGTGTTTTATGTGGCCCTTACCCCAATGGAGCCCACAAATGATACATGATGCCAAGTACTGCTATTTTATTTGTCTAGCAATACTTTATTGCATTTAATTTTCTCCTTCAGTCCATGACCTGTTTCTTTCTTTTCCTTATTGTTATGCCTTTGTTGAATCGTTATGTATTACTTAATTCCATTCCCCCATTTGTCCTAAATGCACACCATCCATTAGTGAATTAATTTGTACACCATGTAGTACTTGCTACATGCAATCTGCAATGGTGTGCTTTGCTGTGTATGTATGTGTGTGTGTGTGTGTATTATTATTATTATTATTTTTTTAATATTATTATTTGTATGCTTGGCTTTCAATCTTTGCTTAAAATAAAGCTCCCATCCCTGTGATTTTAGTATGTGGTGGAGGGAGAACTCTTGGGTAAATAAAGAATAAAACTGTTGGACGGTGATCAAAGCTCCTTTTGCGGGCTGCATGTGCCATGTGACCTTCATGATACCCGATGTGGAGTGGCTTGTTTACATGGAACATATTGTGACTGTTCCTGTGTATATGAAGTTGTTGGCAAGGTCTGTGTTTACCTGGATGTGTATAGTAAATATGCCAACCAGACTCTAGAAGTAGCAGTAACACCATTTTCATCCGGTCAGACTGTTGACTTTTTTTACATATACACCTGAAACACCCTCCATTACTTAAAGCTGGTATTTCCAAACATTAAAGGACCACTTCAGTCCAATTTAAAATATACTTTTTTTTTTTTTTTTTTTAAGCACCGCATATTTTTTTTAAGCACCGCATAATTTTGTTTTTTGGGGGGAGTTTTTTTTAATTCTACGATGTTTGTGTTTCATGATATTGGTATTCTTGGCCCAAAAGAGGTGGGACATGTTTTGAATAATTGCCTGATATTTTTTTTTTTTTTTTTTCTAATATGAAGTGATCAAAAGTTGGTTTGGTAGGAGGAAAAGTTTTCAGAAAATAAAAAAGAATTGTGATATGCAATTATTTAGCTGCTTTCTATCTTTTAAGCATTTGGCCATGGGTGTCCTTCAATGAATATATAATTGAATTCTGAAGAACCAATATTATTGTGTCCTTTTATCTCTGTTCATGCTGATCCACTTGTTTTTCATGGCAGATATACTGGAGTGGGTTGCCAGTCCCGTCTCCAGTGGGACACAGCATACAGGTCCTGGTATTCCAAGGTGGTCTCCCATCACACTACTGACCAGGCCCAAACCTGCTCAGCTTCAGGGTGTGATATCTTGGTGGCCTCAAACCCAGGCCGCAATTCGGAAAGCAGCAAATCCTAACCATTGGACCACCAGGAAACCCATATAAAATGTTTCATACTCTGCCTTAAATGATGCCTGGGTAACTCTCAAGATACCTGCCCTCCTCCTCATTTAGGGTAAAGGGGGCACATTTCACCAGAGGTTCCCAAACTGCCGACCACAGGCCACAACTGGTCCATGAGACTTTTTCAAGTGCTCTGAATTATTGATATTAAAAACTATGATTAATAATTTATTACGCTGTACTGAAGGATTAATATAAAATTGTATTGTTCCAAGTCTACATGCTATACTCTAATTTAGCACAACACATGCTAGGTAAAAAAAAATGTGGTCCTCAGAGATCCTCTGCAACGCATTCTAGTGATCCTTTACAAAAAAACATTTGGGAGACACGGCCCTGGTCCATTTTTTTGCTATTCCAGGGCCCCATCCCTCTCAAGATTCATTGTTGTTTAACTTCCCTCCAGTGCTTGTCATCATTTCCATTCCTTCCTCATCATGACACCATCTTCCCCCTCCCTATTTCTCTCAATTTCCTTCTTCCTCATTTTTTCCATCCCCTTGCCTTTTCCCGTTTGCCTCATCCTTATCCAATTTCTCACCTCTTTCTAATTTTATTTCCATACAAGAGATCTCCCTTCCTGGGCGTAGTTGTTAATTAGTCACTAGCTATTATTAACGTTTGTGCTGGTTTGAGGAGGCGTTTGAGGTGACTCAGTGCTTGAGTATCACTGTATGCCGATTGTCACCCGATAGGTGGGGTGTTGGCTGGCTCATGCCAAGGCATTATACCCATAGTGTCACCCACAACCAGTTCAGTAGAAATGGACACATACAGGGATTTATCTAATAAAGACCATGTCATTTAAAGGTTATTAATATTTCTTATTGGGCATATACACATAATTTGAGGGGGGGAAAATAAATTGTGAAAAGCATTTTTAGGGCACTTTCTCATCTAGAAAAAATACTGGACAGTTAACAATTTAATAGTTACATGATAGTAGAAGCTGTGTAAGTCATGAGCATAAAAGCATTTTTCGAGCACATGGTCTGCTTGTGTATAGCATGTTACATTCTAGATGGAGGATGGGGGGGTGTCGAATTGCACCCCCCCCCCCCGACCCAGATTATTCCATATTTGTGTGTGTGTGTGTGTGTATATATATATATATATATATATATATATATATATATA
Source organism: Discoglossus pictus (assembly GCA_027410445.1). Lineage (NCBI taxonomy): Eukaryota > Metazoa > Chordata > Amphibia > Anura > Alytidae > Discoglossus > Discoglossus pictus. Next base: position 142,424,483 of record CM050167.1, on the reverse strand, counting down.
TATATATATATATATATATATATATATATATATAGCTATTTTACGGCCTGTGTATTCCCCCAAATCTTCTGGCTACTACACCCCTGATATACATTCCTGTTAGGTTGGAGCCGGAGTAGAAATACATTTCTACTGATTAGTAGATGGAGAGTGTGGGACTTGTTAATGTTGATTTTTGGAGCGTTTACCATTTGACACCTATCCATTTTCTCTGTTTATGCTCAGAAGCAGGCTGCTGCAATACAAACAGCACACTTTATGAGCTGCAACCTCTATTGAAGGAGAATTTGCACCTGAATCTACAACTTATTATTAGTTCTGATGTTTTTTTTTTAAGTCTATAGCTGCAGATCTGAATAATTGTGAACCAAAAATGATTATATTGTCACGGCCTAAAGTTTCATGTTTGCACTCCTGAAATACTGGCTTCTACAGGAGATATAATTTCACATTTTAAACAGAATAGAAGCACTATCAGGTTCCAGTTTTAAGAATCAACAAGCAACACCTAGTGCAGTTATAACAAGGAAAAACCTGAAAAAACAATTGCAACACATTTTTTTGTACAATCCACTTATGCACATTAGAAATAGCACTGCATGTTAAATGACCCATGTATTGCTCATACAACAGGGTTTCATTTGATTATTTAATAACTGATTAGCTGTAAAGTTACTATTTTTAAGAAAAATATTTCAATGTAGCTTTTAAAAGTTACCATTCAACCCCTGCTGAAGAGATGCTGGGTTATTCTTAAGGAGCATGAACAACTGGCAATATTAACCCTGGATAATTCTAGGTTGTAGTATTTATATGCAAATGAATGGCTCACACATTATTTAGCTGCTTTGATGTACTAATTAGGATTACAGTCAGCTTGCCTGTTTTTGTAGTGGCCAAAGTAAAGACCTCCAATGTTATCTGACTGTTAGACCCATTTCACACCCTTATCAAAAGCTCTGGTTTTGCATACAGGAGCTGCAAAGTCAATTCTAAATATTTCTTAAATTATTTATTGTAGAGCAAATTTGCCAGTATGATGTAATGCTCCTTAGAAATAAATCAATGTTCTGTTGGGGTGTCCGAGTACCTTTAAGATTACAGCAGATCTCCTTTACTTCCAAATGGTGAGAGCGGATTTGTTTAGAAGACTAAATTATTTTTATGAAATATGATAGAAGCTACAACGCTAAGCTCAAATTTAAGGATTCAGATCTTTCCCATTTCAAATTCTGCACCAGTGACAGCAGCAGTTGTGGCAAGTGACCGCTAGATGGCGCTGTCAATATTTTGCAGCACTGCCACTATTTGAGACAAGTTGTATCCTTAGAAGGTTACTCCAACCCTTAAACTAACCCTCACCCTATGGGATAGGCACTGAAAACTCGCCCCGCCATCTAGTGGTTGGTGGCCACCACTGCTACTGCCATTGCTGGCGATTTTTAAAAAGGGAAAGGACCAAGGATTCCCTGGCCTTTGACTTGAGTGGTCACTTTTCTTCTCGTTGTAAGGACCCCTCCATTTTCAAGTGACTCTCACCTGTCTAATTCTGATGTTCATACTCCTTCCTCTACAGCAGGGGTGGACAAGTCAGGTTCTGAAGAGCTCCACACAGGTTAGGATTTGAGGATGTCCTTTCTGTGCACAAATGAGTCAGTCAGGAAGTGATTTACTCCCCTGTACGCACTTCTTTAGTCATCTTGATTGCCTCACCTTTGCGCAGAAAGGATATCCTCAAATTCTGCCCTGTTTGGGGCTCTCCAAGACTTAAATAAAAAAATATCCCAAGTGCTTGTTTTAATGTATTTCAGTATGCTTCTAACAAGATGTTATGATACCCAAGTGACCTCTAGAGGGCACTGTGCTACAATGACTGGAATGAAGGAGATCCAAGTCCTGATCACTCTTCATTCACAATATTTGTCTTACCATGGTAGCCATGACAGAGGCCTATATGTAGGAACTATGACTGATACAATATGGATGTGTAAAGTTTACAATCAGAAAAAATCACAAGCAATGCTGCATTTTTTTTTTTTTAATAGTTTATTCAGTTTTTCAGTACAATACCAATATTTACAACAATAGCATACATTACAAAACACAACATAAATTACATTACATAACTTCTCCCCGTTTTGCTAGATCTAAGATGCCGACGAGCAGACCATTCCATACACATCTCAAGTCCAGCACTGCTGCATTGAGCTATAAAAGTATAAAAAAAATACACATTTATATTAAAAAAAAATCTTAAGTGTTGTGGAGGCCAGTCTGACTGAGTTTTTTACAAAAATAGAGGCATACTGAATACATATTTTTAATAAGCTAAAGTCTAATAGACATTTGCTAAAAAAAGGATTTAAACTGCCTCACTTTTAAGGGATTATTCTCACTCCCAGATCTTTACCAACTGACCCACTAAAACCAATCCCCTCTCCCCCTAGATACTCTTATTGTCTCACACATTTCTTACAGCTGATTAATTAGCAACACCAGCAAACCATTCCTAATTAATCCGTTACACAATGTTTCCTCCTGCCGTCTGCTTCCTCATAACCTCCTGCCTTTTACTCAGGCTCTTCTCAACTTTTCTACATCATGTCTCCAACATAATCAGCTCACCTTCCATGTTCTCCTCTTCTCTTCTATGCTCCCATCAGCTACTCTCCTTCCTCCAGTCTCTATCTTCTCCCTCATCTCAAGCTCATAAGCAGAATTCCCTCTCCCTCTCCTTCTCTCTCTCTCTCTCTCTCTCCTTCTGACGGCTTCTGGAGATATATCTTCTAGCCCAGGCCCCTCACCTGACATTCCCATTTGCAGGTTATATTATCTGACCACTGGGACAGATAACATATTACATACTAGAGCCATTCACCTCACACTGACTTTCTATCAGATCTCTTCCATCGCCTACTAAATGAAAAACCTAACTGTACATGCCTTCCTACCTAAGTCAACTTTCACTTTCTTCCTGATCCTTGCAAATTTAATAATAGGGAATCAGGTTGGTGTTTTAGGTTATTCTTAAAGAGAATGAAAAACTGGCTTTATGAAATCAATCATAGGAAATTCTAGGTTGTTGCTGCATTTATATGCAAGCTGGATGCTCATGCATATTAATTATCTGATCTTATGAGCTAATGAGCATTACAGGTGGTTTGTCTGTCTCTGTAATGTAAAGAATAAAGACCCCAAACTCCTCTTACTACACTACACAACCTCTGTTCTTCAAGAGGTGAATAGCGTTTATGTACTTATTCTCTTTATTATATTGACTCTGCATATATGTATTCTACAGTCTGTGGGACTGCTGTACCCAAATATTGTTATTTTATGATTTTATATGCCATCAATAAATACAGTTTTAAATTATCACTAATAAATGTTATGTTAATCCCTATGTGATATTGGTCCTCTGGGCTACTCTCTTTAGCTATAGTAATTTGACCTAGTACCACTATATGGGATATACTCTTATTATTGTTGTCAGCAACTTGGGCTTTTTTTTTTTTTATCTGTGGTTAATACAACCAGGATTAACTATAGTCCATAATAGAGTTGTTGACAGTAATAAGAGTGATTTATTTCCTTCTCGTAATAGATATATTTATATACTCCACTTCCCTGCTAACTCTCTGAGAGATATATTATATATATATATATATATATATATATATATATATATATATATATATATATATATTCCCAGTGCCTTTTGGAGGTTGATATCTCCACATGGACGCTATGTTGAGAGGTGAGCAATAAGTCTAAGTGAATACTACCTGCACTTGTATCCTGATGACCCCCAAACACAACAGAGTAATATTTAATGTCCCTTTTACAATCGAATTCAATATGTGCATAAATAATAGACTTGTGCGTAGCTCTTTCATATTTATAACATGACTACAGACATGAAGTTTGAAACATTAACTTTTTATTAAAATCCAAGAGATTTCATAACTGGTATATACAATAAATACATCAACAGGATAGAATAAAAAAACATAGCATCATACACAGAAATAAGAAAACCACGGGATTCATAACTGGAACATATACTTTTATTGATGTTCATTCATGTCTTGATATATCCCAGAAGAGTAATACTGGCCTATGAAAAGTTAGATTATTTTTAAATAATTCATATTTTTTAACTGGCTCCTTGTTAACATGTTCAAATCAGTTTTTCCTTAAAATGCAGAAATAAGCATTAGCTCTGTGGGTCGGAGACTTAGAATACATACATAGCTAGTACACTATATACAGATCACAGCTTATCTTCCTCATTTACACATGAACTTACATGTATAATGTGTATCACCCCCTTAGCAGTGGTCGGTGGGTTTGAGGTTTGTGGCAGAGACTCCTGTCCTGCTGAACTGAGCCAGGTGAATTATTAACCACTGATTATCAGCTCAGAAGGTACAGGAAGCAGAGCCAACTGCAGCCATCACGAAGAAAGGTCCGCAGAGAGAAGAAATGGGGCCTCAAGGACGCGGAACTTAGCCACTGTGAACATGCAGATATGTGACATTGTTCACTGTCCAGCTAAGCCCTGAGCCACATGGGTCAGACAGGACCGGACGATGCTCTTATGTAGGATCCATCATGGAGCGGACAAGGGTAGTAGAAGCCTCAAATTACTCAGGGGAAGAACTTCATTTGTAGTGAAGATTTAAACCGCTTGTAATCAGAATTAAAAAAAAAGCGTGTAAAGAAACACAAGGTTGCTGCAGTCCAGAGACTCACAGTGTCCAATTATTCACTGCTTCCTGTAACATGTCAGTACAGAAAAGAGAAAGCATATTATTCACTAAAAAATTGTAATGTTTGAAAATATGATGTATGCTAGAAATTATTGGACTATTGTATTCCTTTAGAACTTAAATAGTAATTTGTGGAGACAGATTAAAAAGAAAAATATCGTCCAGAATTTTTTTTTAAAAAAAAGAGGAGTGTAAGAACAAGAAGGCATGATGTGATGTTGGAAGATTTAGGTGTAATTTGAGAAAGAACTACTTTAAAAAGAAGTAGTAGATAAGAACAGCCTTCCAGAAGAAGTGGTAGGGTTACAGTTAATTCAGGATTGCCTGGAATAATACCACCCTGAGGCTAAACTTTTAGGAAGATAGAATGGGCAGATAAGATGGCTGATTTTGGTTCTTACCTGTTGTCAAATCAGTTTCAAAATCAATTATGTGTATCTTATGGAGAACAGTAACACATTTTAGCCACTGTGTAAGATGTAACTAGACTCTGTTAAACAAGTAATGTGTGGTGGCATAGTAAATCAGATGCCCAGTGAGCATATCACTACAAAGCAAGACAGAGTCGCTGTATAAGATGTACAAGATGGCTACTCTCCTGTAAGTAGACACAAATCTGCTGTGTAGCTGTGCTGCAGAAGTAATGGTCTGCACCCGTGCTGTTGATTGTGCTGCATTCAGTTGGAAATCCCTGGCAATGTGATTTATTTTCCACAATCTAAAATCCCATCTCCAGGAATCCCCCTCTGTCTGCAACAGCTGTAACTCGATAAATGGGAGAGAGGTTGATGTCGAAACACTGAAGTTATTTGGAAGAAGGCTCTGACAAATATCCTGCAGGGCGTCAGGAGATAGGGCTAATAAAGCTTTGCGGGCCCAGACTTTACTTGAATCAATGTTCTGCAGGCTTTAGTAAAAGAGGGGTTAATGCAACAATGGTCTGCAGGCTTTATTATGGTTAGCGTAAATGAAGCAATGCACTGCAGGCTTTAGTAAAAGTGGGGTTAATACTACAATTGTCTGCAGGCTTTAATAAGGTTGGTGTAAATGAAGCAATGCACTGCAGGCTTGAGTAAAAGTGGGGTTAATACTACAATTGTCTGCAGGCTTTAATAAGGTTGGTGTAAATGAAGCAATGCACTGCAGGCTTGAGTAAAAGTGGGGTTAATACTACAATTGTCTGCAGGCTTTAATAAGGTTGGTGTAAATGAAGCAATGCACTGCAGGCTTGAGTAAAAGTGGGGTTAATACTACAATTGTCTGCAGGCTTTAATAAGGTTGGTGTAAATGAAGCAATGCACTGCAGGCTTTAGTAAAAGTGGGGTTAATACTACAATTGTCTGCATGCTTTAATAAGGTTGGCGTAAATGAAGCAATGCTCTGCAGGCCAGTCATGGTGTTTAGTTAAATGATTAGTGCTCTGCAGGCCTGTAGCAAAGGATTGTTATTGTAGCAATAGGGAAGTTGTGGTTGGACACGTTGCAAGATGATGGGTTAATTAAGATGATGCAACTTCAAAGCAATGATCATATACAAGAATGGGGGAAAACAAGTAATGGCCCCTGATTATGAGTTAATAAAGTTATACATTAACTTACTGTCATGTGGTTATAACTTGCATTGCACGTAAATATAGACAATTTTACACACATCTCAGTAACTAAAACCCATATATGTATATTTTCCAAACTCGAGCAATACTGGAAATAATACCCCAAAATGATACAAAAAGTAGAATTTTAAGCAGCACATTTGTCGGTGTTATTATTGTATTATCATTAAATAAGACGCACATAAACGAACATACAAAAATGATCCAGAAATACAGTGACAGACCTTATCACCGAGCGACAAAAAGGAACATATACGTACGAAGACTGACACAGGTACCACATGATACAGAGGGTAAGATTTGTGAAAGTATTCAAGAACCTATCCATTTCCATCTTATTCCATGCAGACGTATGTAATAAGATTTGGCCAATTTGTTCTGGACAGTGGTGCATATTTATAGTGATGAACGTATAGAGGTGTGTATGTGGTTGGAAATTTGTTCGAACGTACGTGTCTCTTAAGAAAATACAGGAAAGATTAAATTAACACCCAGAAAGACTGAAATTGTGCTTAAAATAACTATGCTGAAAAAATGAAACTAATGGTGCAACAATTATTTTGAATCACGAGAGACGGATACTCCCATACAGGCTTAACATTATTTAACAGTAAATAAAACAAATATATAACTGGTTCAGACAGCGTTGTTATCGAATTGACACATACTATGTGGCACCGGGCAGAGAAAAAGAATAGCACAGTAAGAATAATGAGGGCAAAGCTGCTAATAAGCAGAGCTAATGACCCAGTGATCTCCTCATTAGCCTCACACCACCAATATGGTCAGCTATTATGAGCAACAACATATGAATTAATAATAAGTTATGGAAAAAAGTATAATCCTTACAAGAACATGTGGGGGTTGTGAGGTGTATGAACCAAGAATAAGATGTCTTGTGTAGTCATATTTTTGATGGCAAGAATCTGTTTTATATTAGAACTTCAACTACAAAACAAATCACTCCTAGATGGTAATATTTGGCACAACTGTTATATGTAATGTCTCTTAGCAAAAGTCTGATATTTACTATAAAATTAGCAACCATAAAAATAAGATTAGACAATAAGAGTGACAAATATACAACAATAATAAAGAGAATCAGTCTGTGACAGGCGTCCATATGACACATTCACACGCTCTCTGGTGGTTCTAATGTTAGATAACAGTCAGACATCTTGGGCCTTACAGGAGAATGGGCCTAGCGTAGAGTCTCATGAGGTGTTACAATGTTAGATAACAGTCAGACATCTTGGGCCTTACAGGAGAATGGGCCTAGCGTAGAGTCTCATGAGGTGTTACAATGTTAGATAACAGTCAGACATCTTGGGCCTTACAGGAGAATGGGCCTAGCGTAGAGTCTCATGAGGTGTTACAGGAACAGGGCCTAACCAGGAAGCACTAGGATATACAGTATCAAAAAACAGCACAGAAACAAATTGCTACCTAATGATATATATTTAAAAAAAACAACATTTGTAGTTACATGATGGTGTAACATTAAACACAGAGCCTGGCATGTCAGATAGCACGGCCAGGCCTGATGTCTGTCAGCCTTACCTACAGATACATACAATAGCTGGAACCAGACGTAACATTGTAGGAGCCCCTCGCTCCAGGGTTTGTCAAGCCCTGTTCTAGAGGGGAGGTCAGGTTTATGCCGATCTTCATCTTACAGACGCACCATTTGGAACGACCATGCCAAATTACTTTTGGATTTCACAACAATAAGGTTCTACCTTATTCCAATGTTCTTTTGGAATATTTAAAAATTAAGGTTACCTACTACACAATGTTCATTTCACCTTCTGTCGTGACATTGCTTTATATTTTGTGTGTGATACAGTGGTCACAGGCCACGTGTCTATTTTACTGTGGTAGTAAGTGACGGATACGTGTTTGGGGTAGTTGTATTAGCAATATCATAACACCGAACAAAAGTTGTGTCTTAATCTATAGAGAATGTTCTTGCAAATTTCCCAAATAAATCCACCAGGTTTTATGCATACAACTACACAAAAAAAAGACAACGTAAAAATAATGCATGTCATTAACTGCAATATACTCCAAGTTTCCTTGAATAGCGTACTACTGAGCATAGATTTTATTACAAAAAAAAAAAAGACATAAGGTTATGAGGGAGTAGTCTTAAGACCTACAACCAGCAGGTATTTGCACAGTGAAATGTAAACACTGGTGTATATTATCAAAGTTTCTCGTGTTAAACTTAATTAAAAAGTTCAATATCCTAAATACTTTCCAATAAATAAATTGTAGGGTATAACAAATTGTTGTGTTCAGTATATCATAAAGACACAGTGATTCACTAACACTATCACACACTGACATACACAGACACTGACCAACAATGTGAAGTATTAACACAATAATACAGTGACCTGCTGACACAAAGATACACAGTGTGACACGCTAACACACTGGATTACATTGACACACTAACACACTGTGATGTACCAACAGAGATGTAATGTGACGCATTAACACACTTGTGACACACTAGCACACAGTGAAGCTCTAACGCATTGTGACACACTAACACAGAGATGCAATGTGATACAGCAACACACTTCAACGCACTAAAGCACCTAGACACCCTAACAGACCTTGATGCACTACACTCTGCGATGCACTAAAGCACCTGGATGCACTAGCACACTCCGACACAGTAAAGCATTTTGACGCACTAAGGATGCACTAAAGCACTCTGACACACTAAAAGAGATGCAATGTGACACACTAAGACACTAACTCAGAGTGAAGCTCTAATACACCTTGACTCACTAACAAGATGCAATATACTAACACAGAGATGCAACGTGATGCCCTAACACACTAACTTACAGTGAGGCTCTAACGCATTGTGACGCACTAACACACTAACTTACAGTGAGGCTCTAACGCATTGTGATGCACTAAAGCACCTTGACACACTAACACATAGAGATGCAACGTGATGCCCTAACACACTAACTTACAGTGAGGCTCTAACGCATTGTGACGCACTAACACACTAACTTACAGTGAGGCTCTATCGCATTGTGATGCACTAAAGCACCTTGACACACTAACACATAGAGATGCAACGTGATGCCCTAACACACTAACTCACAGTGAGGCTCTAACGCATTGTGATGCACTAAAGCACCTTGACACACTAACACATAGAGATGCAATGTGATGCACTAACACACATACGCAATATGACACAATGTGACAAGCAGAGGCTCACACAAAGCAACATTCACACAAAGTCACACATTGACACAATGATATACAAAATCACAGTGGCACCTAACAACTGCACAAACACACTGGCAAAGTGCCAGAGAGACACTGACCTTCAATAATGTATCAAATACACACAAACACTAACAGCGACTACTCACCACTGGTTCCTTCTATCCATAATATCACTGCTGGTAGTCCAGAGATAGAGAAACATGAGACAGAGTGATAAGAGATGAGACACACAAGCGTACAACAGTACAGTATACTAGGCGCAGTGTACATTTATATATAGCTACAATCTTCAGAGAGTTTAGATAGTACCGTGTAGCCAGGGTATATAGTGCGTGCTCTGCTCCCCTTTCAATGACTCCCAGACATGGGGAAATCCCTTTATAACCCACAACCTGCGTCATCCTCCCTCCCGTAATTACACAGACATGGGAGGGACAGACTACCATAGCCTTAGAGTATAAGCCCCTTGCTCACACACACCTGTGTAACCTTGTATTGGGACAGGGGAACACATTCACTGGATTAGCACAATATCCACGCAACACCTTATGTCACAGTGTTATTATGCTGCACACCTGTATTATTACAATGTTATTATTTATCTCTTTTGTGTCTTTGTTTCTATGTGAATTAGGGTGTAAGATCTGTAGGGTGATTTCAACCTAAAAAAAGTAGGATTTGTCATACTCTCCCTAAATTTATGCTTCCTTTTGAATATTAGAGTGTAAGCTCTGCGTGGTGCTCTTCTCTCGATGGACCCTCTTTCTATTTAACTGTGTGCCTGTATATTAGATTGAAAGCTCTTCAGAACAGATTTTATATAAGATGTTATGCTCTGTAGAACAGTATTGCCTTTTTCCAGTGTTTACTCTTCTCTCTATAGCATGCATAAGTATAATTGATTGTAAGCTCTGCAGGACAGAGCTACTCCTTTGTTTTCCATTCTCCAAATGGGTCTTCCTATCAGTGTACTGTATCTGGCCCCTCTGTTATTTTAGTGTAAGCTCTGCAGAACAGGATTCTCATCTTCCAGTTTTTTTTTCCTTTTTTTGGATTGCACATATGTTTATCTGCATATTAGAATGTCAGCTCTACAGGTCAGGAATACTTTCTCCCTGTGTTTCCTGCTACCCCTGCCTTGTATCTGCCTCCCTGTGCATGTCAGTGTAAGCTGTGCAGGATTTCCTACTCATGTTGCTTGTATTAGGGTATATACGGTGCCGCTGTCACTGTATACAGACAACGATCCAAACAGTAGCACAGGACAGCCCTGGTGACACGCCCCAGTGACGTCACACACAACATTACCATGGCAACAACAAAACAAAGCTCAGACAGGACACCACGAGGGGGGGGGGAGCGCGGGAATCCCTCATATCCGGAAAAAAATATTAACCCCTTCCCAGCACATCGTTATATCTCAATCAGGGAATATATTATGTATAATATTAATGTGTAGCATGTTTGTGTGTATCTCTTCTAATTACACAAACTCGTATTATAACTTACTAGTTGTGCTGGTGTTTCTTTACTACACTGCCACACAAACTAAAACACTGTGCCTCACTGGCAAATACACCAAAAAATACACAAAGCCAAAAACCTACAGGCGGACCCCAGGTTACGGACGTGATAAGATCCTGAGAACGTCTTTAGGTCGAATTTGTATGCAACTCAGATCCCTGATGAACAATAACAATACTATAATGGCTCATATGCAGTAATAATAATACTACAGTGTAATACTGTAATAGTAATACCCCTGTACAGTAATAAGTTAGATAAACTATTGTGCCATTTCTTTTAATTCAAACAGAACATAAAAACAAAATCACACAGAAAGCCTTGGGAGCCTGTTCTCAAGTATGGGTCGTCTGTAAGTCGGGTCGTCTGTAACCCAGGGACCACCTGTATTTACATACAGTCATAACATACAGTCACAAAACAGTCAGCAATCATATACACAATCACATCCATCATAATACAATCACTATGCTTAAAACTTTCTCCAAAGGACCACTTACAAATTCCTGACAGACTGCAGTTGTTAATCAGCAGGCAGAATAACCCGTAAAAGAAAGTACTATGCTATAATGTAATATAGCTCTACCCCTTACAAATGTATAAACAATACAATGCATGTATAGTTATACACACTATCATATGCAGTTAGAGTACCATACAGATTTATATACACTATGATATATGCAGACACGCTACAATACATATACAGTCATGCACACTTCATTACACAGTATCATACACAATTATCACTAGTCCATATACTATAATGCAGTCTTATAGATTCACACACATAATCATACATAGTTACAATACCATATACAATAGAATAGATTTACAGTTATATATAGTACCACACATATACAATATTTTGAAAATGAAACCTGTATTTTGAATTGCGATTTTTATCTATTCACAAGTTTCTTGCTTGTGGGCAATTTGTTTTCAGAAATGTAGGTGATCCTGTTTTCTTTAAATAAAAACCATGCTTATTTTTAATGATAATATTTCAAGCTTGAATGTTATTAAAAATATGCGTTTCCTACAATATACTAAAATTGAAGTTTGCAATATTTAGCTGTCAGTCAGCATTTCTGATCCACCACAAAGATTCTATTCTTATGTTAATGAGAAAAAATTGCGTTGGTTAATGATTAGCACCTGAGGCATACAGTCCATTGTCTTGAGTGCAGTCACCTGGGTCTGATCATGCCCAGGGACTGTTTTCAAGACAACAGACCCAATGGCAATTATCTGTTTCACAAAAGACTACAATCTGTATCAGATAGTGTATCACAAAAACAGCTCAAAATAGCAAAGCTTAGTTTTAGTTGACTGTAGGAAAATGCCATTTGTTTAAAACAAGATTCAATTAATGTTATGTTATGTTATTGTTATTGCCCATAGTTTTAAAATTACATCATAACTGGAACCTCCACTGTGCCACTTTAAATGTAATCTGTCATATTTTAAGAACAATTTCGGTTATATGTATAATAACATAATTCAGAGGTACATACACTCTTAAGACACCAACACTCACACAGCCCAATGCATTGTATATTATATATAAACAGCCATAACCACAGTGTAATATATGGGCAGGTTATGAAGGTCTATTAGATCTGTGTCTGTGACATTTACCATACAGTTCCATACACTATGAAACCCACATAATCCACAGTCACATAGCGATCAGTCTCATAGTCACGTGGTCACACAGTCTGCTTTTGTTGTGATTTCACTGTTTGGTTTCCTGGCAACCAAGAGATTGTGAGAAAGTAAAAACGGAAGCGGAGACGAGACGTGTGAGAGTCCTGAAACCTCACAGCCTCCTCTTTACTAAATCAGCCTCACCCTCTTACTGTTCCCAGAACTAACAAATGACATACAAATTCACTGTAATCGACAAACCAGATTACTGTGAGCTTCATATTCAGGCTGTAACACACACACACACACACATATACTAGTGACTTTCCCGTCAACAATGACGGGTTTAAAATTGTAAGGCTGGCAATGCTGTTTGATATACAATGTGAGGCTGATTGCCATACAATGCGAGCGCTGAGCACCTTCAGCGCTCATTGCAAGCCTCTACCCCGTGTACTTGAACTTTTCTGCTTTGCACTGATCAACTTTGGAGCTCATCACGAGCCCCAGGCTGAGCGCCTTCAGCGCTCATCGACGGGCTTGCAATGAGTGCCTTCGGCGCTCATTGCAAGCCTCTCCCGCGTGAGCCCTGCAATGAGCGCTTTCGGCGCTGATCTCGTGGCTCACAATGAGCGCGCATTCGGTGCTCATTGCAAGCTCATTGCGATCCTTTCCTCCCATATGGGCCACTCATTGCAGGTTTCGTTAACCTGCAAGTTTTGTGCTTGGGAATGCCATGTGTTTCTTTCCACCATCTCCCCCTTGTCCCTTCCCTGTGCGTTTCTCCTTTGTTTGGCAGCTGTAAATTTGCGCGTTACGCTCTGAAGGCCGTTTATTTTATTTTCAGTGCCTGGCATTGTTGGTGTGTGTTACTGTCTTTGCAGTCGTGTATTTTACAAGTCATGCGTGCATGCCTTTGCTGAGCCTCATTTTCATCCAGTTTAAGATTTTTTTTACGTTTTTTGTCCGCCATTTTTTTCTTCGCTTAGCAGATTTTGGATTGAAAACCCACAAATATGGCTCAAAATCGCTTGCAACCTCACTCGCAGGCTTCCTGGCTCTCCCCCTGTGCTGTCTGTGAGTGAGTTATTATATTTATTAAATTAATTTTTTAGTTTTGATGGTTTTTAGAGTTACGCACTTGGCTCGCAGTTGCGACCCTCACAATGCCTTCGGCGCTCATCCAGCCTAAGTCCTGCGCCGTACACGGCCAAGATCGCAACGGAGTGACCAACATCGCAACGTGATGCGCACTGACAACTTTATATGTGATATTTGATTTTGGAGTGCCCTAGTACTAATTATATATATATATATATATATATATATATATATATATATATATATATATATATATTTCCTGGTATTTTCCCTACACTGCCCTTACAACTAAGTGGCAGGCACATAACAAGAAACTTAAGTGGAGGGCAGATAACAGGAAAGGCGCATATATATATATATATATATATCTATCACCAGCTCCACACTGTTAAGATCCGTTTGAGATTGAAACAGCCATCTGTGTGCAGGTCTCCTAGCTCCTGCATAATCAATCCCATGCTTTAAAGAATATGCTTATAAGGAGCCATGTTTAAAGAGTGAAACCTTTGTGGGCGCATTTGCATGTCTCTGCCCAGGTTCCCAGAATGCAGTGCAATAACAATTTCTCAAAATTCTGAGCAGGAAATACAATTTTTATTTTAGTGGCAGAGCTAGTGAATGAAGGGCTCTGGTGCAAAATAATGTGGTGCCCCCTAGCAATGTAACTATCAACCCCTTGGAGTCAATAAAAAAAGCCAAAAATAAATGTAGATCATCACATCTCCCCTATGGTGATCAAATCACCTTTCTAATAAATAATTATCACCACAAATTACACATCTAAAAAACTATAAAGAGAGCTAACAAGACCAAATAAACAATTTTCAGCTAACAATTACACTCATCTAACCTATACCTCAATTTATCTAAGTAACTTGTTTAGCAAACCCACCCAACCACCATACTTTACAACTATCTATACAGCCAATGATCTTCACCCCAACTTGCACAGTTAAGGACTATTACCCCAACTTGCACAGTTAAGGACTATTACCCCATTTGCACAGTTAAGGACTATTACCCCAACTTGCACAGTTAAGGACTATTACCCCAACTTGCACAGTTAAGGACTATTACCCCATTTGCACAGTTAAGGACTATTACCCCAACTTGCACAGTTAAGGACTATTACCCCAACTTGCACAGTTAAGGACTATTACCCCATTTGCACAGTTAAGGACTATTACCCCATTTGCACAGTTAAGGACTATTACCCCAACTTGCACAGTTAAGGACTATTACCCCAACTTGCACAGTTAAGGACTATTACCCCAACTAACAGATAATGAACCTCTCAGCAAGTGAAGCTTATGAACTCACCTCTCCCCATATAACAAGCCTTAACCCAACTCACACAGTTTAGAAAACTCACCCTAACACATGTTCCAAACCACACCCCAATTTACACAGGAAACCAACTACACCCCATTTCTTACCAATATCAGATCTTGAAAATGTCTCATCAATTCAGCGGACACTGTAACAACATATATTACACCATGCATATACAATAGGTGGAAATATCAAGTACTGTATATACAAGAGGTCCCGGATTACAGACACCTGTACTTAAGAACAGGCTCCCAAGGCTTTTTGTAAGAGTTTGTTTGAATTAAAAGAAAGAGCACAATAGTTTCTATAACTTGTTATTATAGTACAGGGGTATAATTATTTTTATTATAGTATTACACTGTATTATTACACTGTATTAGTGTTGCTATTACTATTATTATTCATCAGGGATCCGAGTTACATACAAATCCAACCTAAAGACGTTCTCAGGAATGGATCTCGTCTGTATCACACACATTGCTTACATCAGATACATATAGATGTCCCACAAAATCCAACATACACTATACAGGTTTACACTTTTAATAAACCACATAAATACCCCCATATGCTTATACACCACATTAGCACTGGAGGATTCTACTAAGTACAATACAGATATGCTACAAGGTGAATATCTGCACAACCACATATGTATACACTTCAATACTTACAGACACAAATATTACCCAAGTAGCTGCGAGGAGCCAGGAGGCTGGATAGGAGGAGCTGCTGTATGTACTCTAAAGCCCCGCCTAGTGGTAGAAATCTACATGACAACACCCACCCTACAGATCCATGTCATATCTGCTACTACTAGCATGGATCTACCAACTCTATAGTCCACTTAAAGGGGCTCTGTCATTCTAAAACCAAGTTAATTCGTTTTTTTGGAGTTAATTCTTAAAGAGCATGTTGCATTGACTATTTGTTGCATTCTCTGATTGATGTGCTGATTGTCTTCTCTGTAGTGGCCAGAACAATGCCCACCCCCAATAGCACTGTTTTTTTCAACTCCTTTATTCTCATGTGTGGCTCACTATGCTAATTTGCAGCTCACAGTAATTTGGTGTGAGGGGTTAAAACATCATGATAATATTGGCCTCATTATTTTGCCCACCACAGAGGCAAACAAGGCGACTGTGATTTTAATTAGCACATCAAAGCAGCTAATTAGTAATTAGAAACCGCTCAAATGCATCACAAACACTTCTCACAAATTATTCACTTTAGAAAACAATGGCTAATAAAATACAGTGCCTGCTTGTGTTTTGTTGCCTCACAATCTGGAATTAATATGGATTGTTTAAGGATTTGCATTATTTAATTTACAGAACATGCCCACAACTGAAGATTTTTTTTTCTTATTGTGAAGCCAACAACAAATAGAACGAAATAACAGAACAAGTCAATGTGCATAACTATTCACCCCCTAAAGTCAATACTTTGTAGAGCCACCTTTTGCAGCAATCACAGCTCCAAGTCGCTTTGGATAAGTCTCTATGAGCTTGCCACATCTTACCACTGGGATTTTTGCCCATTCCTCCTTGCAAAACTGCTCCAGCTCCTTCAAGTTGGATGGTTTGCGCTTGTGAACAGCAATCTTTAAGTCTGACCACAGATTTTCTATTGGATTGAGGTCTGGGCTTTGACTAGGCCATTCCAACACATTTACATGTTTCCCCTTAAACCACTCAAGTGTTGCTTTAGCAGTGTGCTTGGGGTCATTGTCCTGCTGGAAGGTGAACCTCCGTCCTAGCCTCAAATCACGCACAGAGTGGTACAGGTTTTTCTCAAGAATATCCCTGTATTTAGCCCCATCCATCTTTCCCTCAGCTCTGACCAGTTTCCCAGTCCCGGCTGCTGAAAAACATCCCCACAGCATGATGCTGCCACCACCATGTTTCACTGTGGGGATGGTGTTCTTTGGGTGATGTGATGTGTTGGGTTTGCACCAGACATAGCGTTTTCTTTGATGGCCGAAAAGTTCAATTTTAGTCTCATCAGACCAGAGCACCTTCCTCCATACATTTTGGGAGTCTCCCACAAGCCTTTTCGCAAACTCAAAATGTGCCATTTTGTTTTTTGCTGAAAGTAATGGCTTTCTTCTGTCCACTCTGCCATAAAGCCCAACTCTTTGGAGCATGCGGCTTATTGTCGTCCTATGTACAGATACACCAGTTTCTGCTGTGGAACTCTGCAGCTCCTCCAGGGTTACCTTAGGTCTCTGTGCTGCCTCTCTGATTAATGTCCTCCTTGCCCGGTCCCTGAGTTTTGGTGGGCGGCCGTCTCTTGGCAGGTTTTCTGTAGTGCCATGTGCTTTCCATTTGGTTATGATAGATTTGATGGTGCTCCTGGGGATCATCAAAGATTTGGATATTTTTCTATACCTAACCCTGACTTGTACTTATTAACAACATTGTCCCTTACTTGTTTGGAGAGTTCCTTGGTCTTCATGGCAGTGTTTGTTTAGCGGTGCCTCTTGCTTAGGTGTTGCAGCCTCTGGGACATTTCAAAAAAGGTGTGTATATGTAATGACAGATCATGTGACACTTAGGTTGCACACAGGTGGACATCATTTCACTAATTATGTGACTTCTGAAGGTAATTGGTTGAACCAGAGCTTTTTATGGGCTTCATAACAAAGGGGGTGAATACATACGCACATGCCAATTTTCTGTTTTCTATTTCTAAAAAATAGTTTTAGGTATATATTTTTCTCATTTCACTTCACCAACTTAGCCTATTGTGTTCTGATCCATCACATAAAATTCAGATTAACAAAACATTGATCTTAAGGCTGTAATGTAACAAAATAGGTAAAAGGTCAAGGGGGGTGAATACTTTTGCAAGGTACTGTATATAGCCAGTTTTCAAGTCCTTTAAGAGTATCCTTAAACAACTTGATTTTGGGGTGATGGAGTCCCACTCATTACTAAGATAAATGTGGTTTAAATGTATAGTTTTGTAATTGATTTTGTGTAAGTTTTCTACAAATAATACAATTTATTTTCCATGGGGAGAAAACTTTTGTAATGTATAAGCAATGTTCTTTTAACGCTGTGACTATGTTCATAAAATATCTATTTTAAACTTCTAGAGAAATACAATGAGTATATTAATACATACAAGAGTTACTTGGAGTCCCAAAAATAGTCACTATGAAATGTGACCAGTAATACAAACAAATACAAAAATCATAAATACTTGTAATTCAAACTGCACAAACTAAGTTCAAGTCCCATCTCTCTCTACATTAATATATTGTAGGTTTTATGAACAATTTGCCTATAACAGTTGTACACAATAAATTTACTTTTTATTTAAATATGTAACAAAATAACCACTTTAACAGCTGTTTAAGGCAGGAGCATTAAAACCTTTATAAAGAAAATCTTAAATATTCCATTGCAGGTCGCTTATTGGACTGGTGGGGTTATACTACTTTAGCTGTTCTATTTATTTCTATTTCCAAGGGGCAATCCTTCAACAGAGCATCTATGGCTACTCTAATTCTCTATGTGTTTTTTTTATCCTATTAGGAGTAAAACATACTCCTACTCCTCTTGTATGTGTGTGTAAACTTCAATCAATACGGTCATAAACGTAAAACAGTTAATGATAAACTTCCCAAGAACTGTTAGGACAGGCAGATAACCTTTAAATCATAATGGTAATGTTGAATGGAAGCATTGTGACAAATGCATTGTTATTGTGAAATGCTGTGTAATAACCATAGAGCGGTTTCCTGATTGAACTATATATGGATAAATGTGTACCACACCCTGAGCCATAAATATTTCTCTAAGGTTTGCCAGTTAGCCACATTCAGATTCTCATCTTTTGTCATGACTGTGCTATTGTACTTATAAAAATTGTTAGAATTGAAATGTTGAAAATATTTATTTAAAATAATTTTCTGGAGTTTGTCAATGACCTTCATTGCCTTTCTTAGTACACCTCCCTAGACCTATGCTTCTCAGTGCCTTTTTCTAGTTCTGAAAACATTGAGTTGGACTAAGAGCATAACTAGGCAGGGAAAATGTCACAAAGCTATTTATTAATTAGGAAAAAATACAGTTTGATATCTATGCAGGAGTCATCCATGATATATTGGTGGAAGTTGTGTGCGTGAAAGGGGTATTTACATTCTTTCCTACTGATTGGTAAAACCAGTTGCTTTTGGAAGCCTAGATATTATAGGACTCTCCAAATTCAAAGATGTGCTCCCAGACCAAACAACCAACTTCTCCAGAACTAGAGATGCTAGGTTGGTAGAAAAAACTGCTTGCTTTCAGAATCCCAATGTTTGATGTTTGTCAATAACCACCACTGCTCAATTGGGTTGTCCATCTCCATACCCTTCTACTATATTTTGACCAATCAGTTTAAGGAGAGAGAGTGGGCCTTTTGGGCTTTAGCTTCATTGTGTACCTCTGGTCATTCTTTCTCTGTGGTTTCTAGAAGAATAATTCCATAAGTGATAAATCATTTTAAGGAAAGGTTGATGGATCTTCTGGAGAGTAACCATGAAAACTATAGTTTAATAACTTTATTCAACTGATCTTCTCTAAGTAGAGGCTTAGGTAATGCTGAGGAAATAGTTAATAGTTTGTTGGAAACTAGGGCAATGGACATTGGAATGGGGAGACCACACTATCAAAGGAAACCAAACCACACACCAGCTGACATAGCAACTGTGTCAATTTTGTGTTTCCCCAGATAGTCCTCCATGTCTTTATAAATTTATATTTTTAGAAAGCTGCCAAATGGCGCCCTTGCAACTTTTGCATTTTCTTTTCATGGTTGCTGGGAGTCTGGAAAATAATTTAAAAATCAGAGCAAGCTATGATATCTGGCTTGTACCAAGATTTTGCTTTTTGTAATGTATTTTATTGAAGAGAGAGTACATTTCCAAACACTAACATTTAAGTACAATACAGTAGTGTAACTAATTTATATGTTGGGATTAGTAGAAATGGATTTAACCACCATGTTTTAACAGCCATATTACTTTTAATTTAGTAGTCAAAGTAAACACCATGCATCGTATTCTTGGGTTAAAAAAGTAGTGAAAATAATATTTCTTTCTATGTTTTAACTTTTTTGGGTTGGGGTAGAGATGGATGGAAAGTGGATATGGTAGATGGGAGGGATGAAGTAAGACCGGATAAAAAAGGATGGGTAAACAATTTTACAAACTTAACAACAAAGTTCACCATTTAATAGTTGAACACAATATAACCATATGATAACGCTCATTATGGAATCCTAGTGTATATAAAGATATATATGTTGTGACTCTCTGTCAATATATGTCTAAAATAACGAACTGGCCATGTATGAGGTCTGCTATAGATTGTAATCATTGTCTGTCTGTCAGATTTCCTGAAAATCCCCACCGAGAGACATGGGATTAAAAACAATGGCCCCTATTCAATTGGCCAAATTATAGTTACAAGAGCCTGTAATGGAGCTCGTAAAAGTTACTGTTATTTAATTGGCTTCATTTAGCTACCTGCAATCAATTTGCGAATTATAGGCTCAAAAGCACTGCGGTTGTCAAAAATGTAATTCTGTCCTATCTCCTCTGATGTTTCAAACCCGGAAATGTTACGAGTGCTAAAGAAGCAAAATCCATATTTAATTACAACAATTCAAAAAGCCCGCAATTGCCTTCAAACCCGTAAATGACAAATGTAGCAAAAACTTTTACGAGTACTAGAGAGGACTTGCAAGGGGGTTAAACACCTGTTCATAACACTGCAAAAGCAAATAAAAACACAGTACTGTACTTAAGAATACTGGGAAAGCAATGGAATGCATTAGAATTAATTGCACAACAGTCTCAAACTCGCAAATCTGCAATAAAAAAAAATGTTCATGTTTTATTTTGGTGTTATACTGATCCTAGGAATCAAGGAGTTAATACGTATCAGGCCACCCACATAGACTAGACCAGTTTATTTTTATTGATTTATACATTTCTGTATTGCGAGTATGGTCACATATCAGACTTCTAAACACTAATTGATTATGGGTTAAACTCCATCTTTTACTGACGTCATGATGACGGTCTCGTTTACTATTGTCTCTTTCTAAATTGTAACTTACGGGCTTGCTTAATTGATCATGATCATGCCCTGAAATGCTATGTACGGGTTTGTAGTTTACGGTTTTATAGTTAGGCCCTGTAATTGCGGGCTTGTTCAATTAAATACCTCTGTAACTGTTGCAAATTTCTAACCCGAAGACATATGGGCTGTATGAAGGTGATTACAAGCTTGGTTGAGATGCTGGTTTAGCAAATTCCTTCTCTTTTGGCCAATTTATCAGCTGATTGTCTGAACCTCGAGCCTGAATAATATTCTGATGCATAGGCTGCCCTTGTTCAGAAGCAGTGGTGAGACATGGCGTTTGTTTATAAAACTTAAAGTAATATGGCTCTTTAGTCCTGAGCAGGGGATGAAATGTGTTGTGGGGTTGTTCAGTTGTAAGGTGCGATGTACATCAAAATTAATCTCTATATTTTTTATAAACATTTTAATGGAATATATATGGCACTCATACTGCTCCGTATAGGGGCTGTTATTTCCCCCTCACATTCTACCTCTCAAATGCTCCTCCATCTTTTTTTTTTCTAGAAGGAAATATGGACCTTATTAAACAAATAAAGTGTAATACATATTATTGTACAGCATGCAAAACTCTTCCATTGACAAAAATGTATTTACTTACATAATTCAAATAAAAGCAAATTGTTTAGTTCAAAACTGTATATATTTTATATATACAGTATATATATATATATATATATATATATATATATATATATATATATATATATATATATAAGCATTGCAAATATCTATCCTCTTTATGTAAAATATTATAATTACATATTACTTCTTGATCATTTATCCTCCAAATTCAACCTGATTAAAAAATGTTTCAAATCAGAATAACAGAGAGCAGGGCGGTACTTTCCAAGCAACAGGGAAAATATCTTCCAATTTTGTGCTACATAGACAACAATTACTCATAGACTAGTCTAATAACAATATATATAAATGAAGACCAGTATAAAGTGGGGAGGCGGTACCATATAAATTTTAGATTTTTTAATTTCAAAGGTAAATACCTAAATATACATATTGTATGTACCAACAGGGGTGGAAAAGTGTAAATATATATTCAAAAATCAGGAAGAGAAAGCCACCTAGCAATATACCTTTTTCTGATACATTCATGCTGCTTGTAATATCTTGAAATGTATATCTGTACTAATACAATAGAATATTATAATTGATTTCATCTTTAATATAATATTTGCACTCAGCATATTTGCACATATAGATAAATAGCAATATATCTTTAAATAGCCTTTGGCTTCTGTACATTTTTATAATAACATTTCTATATATATATATATATTAACTGTTTCAAAATATATGACATTAGTCAGGCTTATTTGCACAATATTATTAGCACAATATCCATAGAGGCTGGAATAATAGCAGTCTGCAGTGCATCTATATATATATATATTATCATTTTATAAGATATCTCTATACTATGTCTGGAAATCAAATATATGTTGTGTAATTTATACTATGAGCACTTTATTTGCACTTTTGCAATCACAAAGGTGATAAAATATTTAGTTTTGGGTAGGTAAGCCCTCTTTCACACACAGGTTAGGGGGTAATTGGTGGATCCCCAGTTCCAGCATCGGGAATAGTTTATTTAGCATTTTTTCTTCCTTTTCACCTTTACATTTTATTTCCTAGACAGTGTATTTAGATTACTATAAAAGGAGTAAATAGTGGGCTCCGCTAACACCAAATTTAGATCAGGTGCTTTATCCTAATAGGTGGTAAAAACTGTCTATTTGTGTTTAAAGTATTGTACAGATAGTAAGATATTGAGATAATACATATAACCGGTGACTACATATAACCGGTTGCTTAATTTTTAAATGTTTTTAGACTATGTATTGTAGATTGATTTTTCTGAATAAATTATGAGCTTTTACTGAATAATTCTCTTGTCAGTTTACTAAGATAATTTTGTTCATTACTGTTTATTATAACTACGGATGTTATACAGGTGTGGATATATAGGTGTCTTTCTCTTCCTGTTTTTAGTCTAATAACAAGCCTTCTAGTCCGCAAACCAGGAACTTTTACAGGGATATATATTTCCACGTATTGAAGTCTCAATTGGTGGGACTAGATCATGGAAATGGAAACATCTGGTCACTCTATAGTAGTTAATAGATTAGTTTGGTTAGTATCCTTGTATATCACTTGCTCACAATCCAATTTTTTTTATTTGCTTTCTCACCTTTCCTTTGTTTTTCCACCTCCTTCTTCTATTTGATGTTTCTAAGAAATATGTTGACTGTTAAAAAGATAGGAACAGTGACTATATTAATCTCCCGCAAGACAACCTTTTTCCCTCACAAAATATATAGGAGTAGACTTTTCAACAAGCTTTATTTTAGTAAAGCTCCTCCATGACCCGATATTAGAGATGGCTTCTCCATTAGAGTACATGACCTATTTAACCACATACTGGTGTCCCACCGCCAGGCAGAGTTAGACCCCTGATAGTTATTCTAGCCCTTGTTATTTCTCATAATGCGTAGGTGCTCTTGTCATTGAGTAATCTGTAAATCCAAGAGTTGCTGGTGGTTCCTTCATTGATGGAAACACCAGGTTGCCTTACGAACAACTAAGATGGCCATGTATCATTCATGAAGATTGATTTCTGGGTACCCGTAAAGGAAATTCAACTTGAATGATCTGTTCCACTCCTATTGGTGGAACCATAATGGTCATCCATCAAAGACTAAGCTACCGATGTAGGCATCTAAGTTATTGGTCAACTTATATGGGGAGCAAAATTCAGCTTTTGAAATTTTTGCTTTTGTACTAATGTTTAACTTTGGCATTGTGTTCTTTAACTATAAGTGTTATACCCTGTCTGGAAAACAAGCAACAGAGCTGTAGTCCATCATTGAAAGGAGAAGAAAAACCTGAGGGGATAACTTTTCCCAACACGTTCATTCCAGTAACCTCTTTGTTCTGCTTAGCAGTCAAAGTGCTGATTGACCTGTTCTGGATCCGGAGCAGTGGACTACTGAGCGAGCTTCTCGTTATGCTGGTCCATCTGACTACTGTTCCATGTCAACCAAAGTAGCAAAATGTATTATATATTTATGGTATTTTAGGAAAAGGTGCACAAATGCAAAAATTGAAAAATATGTGAGAAATACTAAATATAGCCAAACATATTAACACTCTCACAGAACTTTTGAGGTGATGATCAGATTGTTTAGTGTCACCTTGTCAAAGTTTTGATTATTTCGATAAATGCTACCTGCGAAAAAATTGACATCAGTGAAAAATTATTCAGCACCAGAGTCCTATATATTGGTAGCTCTTACCATGAGGCAAATAATGTGATAGAACACATTATGGACTGTTAAATCAAGAATATTTTATTAAATATTGGATCCCACAATCATTTTTGTACATTTATTTTTTAGTAGTTTTGTTCTGGTAGTTAGAACATTTATTTGTGATAGATTTAAGTAGATGTAAATGGACGACTGCATGTATAGCAGATTGATCTATGTATCTATCTATCTATCTGTGAGAGAAAGGTGGTGTGTATCTGTTATATTTTATGCAACAGGCACTGTTCCCATAGATACATCAAACAGGCCACCATCCGCCACAGGCCCTGCAATTTACAAGACGTGATCAGGTTCCCTATTGCTAGTGTGTGTCTGGTTGCTATGTGATGCCCACAGACTGTGGTCAGGAGACAGGAAATGATTGTGAGCTGCAGACCACAGAGCATCATTATCCACTTTCAGAACGTCATCCCTCCTCCTCCTTTCTATAGAACATCACTTTTTTGCAGTGAACACATCTATACTCCTTCCTCCCTTGTCATGTGTCTCTGCAGTGTGGCTGGGTGTTCAACATGTCTACAGTATGTCTCCTATCTGTGTGTATGCATGTCAAGCTGTGTCAGTGTAAGTGTATCACATATGTGCAGGTTACACAGACAATCTGCAGGCCACACATATTTGCAGTGCATCTACAATAAGGGTGTGCCCCACCTGTGAGTGTCACACTTATCTGCACAGGGTACACAAACATTTCCGACAAGGCAATCTATAGAGTGCCATATCTGCAGTGTTACACCTAGTCACAGAAAATATTAATGTAATTAGGTGTCAACCCTATCTGCAATGTGAAAACTAATTGCCCCATGTACCTGTCACACCTATTACATTATGTCTGCACAACTTACCTCTCCCCCCAGCTTGCAGAGCATCCCTTCTGGAAGTGCTGCCATCACCCACTGCTGTTGACGTATTATCTGGTCACACCTTAAAGATGGGCATTTTTTTATTTTATCATAGGCTAGTGGTTTGTACCCTCAGGGTTATATTGTGCCGCTCAAGTCCTGCAGCTTTCATACTAATCTGGATAGTGTTTTGCCTAGCTGCAGAGTATTACACCCGTCATATCTCTTTGTAAAGCATCACAACTATCTGCAGATCATCACACCTGTCACACCTATCTATTGAGTGTTACACCTCTCTGTACAGTGCCACACCTTTAAGCTAAGCATCTCTCCCCTCTCCCTACAATATGTCTCAGCAGAGGGCTGTCCTGTGTGAAAACTGGCAGAGCTAGGGGTGACTCACTGCTCAGAAATGTGGCATTTAGTGACTCATACTCGGGTGGGGACACGGCCTCCCATCCCCCAAACTTCTCTCACACACAGACCTACACACACTGAGGCAAAATACACATACCGACAACACATAGACACAAGCTGAAGTAGGCACACAGAAGAGTAAACAAACCCCACAACCGAGTAACATACAACCCTACAATAACACAAACATGCAAGTAAAGTACTCATGCAAATATTACTGTGTGAGCCATCACACCTTTTTCCCCTTGTAAGTTTTATGATAAGACAGAAAGGAAATCCCTGAAAATGAGGAGCCCCTCCCTTCCCAAAAGCACACAATAAACCACTGTTATTTTAATTTCATATGACAGGGAATATTAAATGACATTTTAAAAATAAAAAACATTCAAAGGCCGTCAATCTCTTTTCTTGCGTTCTATAGTCATGTGGGGTTTGGTTACTTTGAATACCTTTCCCCAACTCCTAGAATAACTGAATGGCTGTGCCATAAAAAGCAATGACTGTGAGGTAATCAGAGGCAGGTACCTGACTGTGCTTTGTCTGGAGTGTTATTGTATGTGTGCACATGCTACCATAGCAGTGATGTAATTACAACCACTTGTGTACACTCTGTGTGGGAGTAGTAAATACACAGCAAACAGGGAATCGTCTCAAATGTCTACTGTACACACGCAGATGTAAGAAACCTCAATACCATGCTCCTATAGCTTCTTGAATTCAGACTAAACTCTCCATATGTTCCTATTGCACTGCATATCGTAGAAACAGACTTTTTAAGTACCGTAATAGATGTCAAAGTAAAATGTCTATGCATTTAACATATATTTCTTTTACTATATCCTAATTAATGTTTCGTTATTACTGCTCCATTATACAAAGCTGTATATTTTTAGTCACACAAATAATTGCTCATATACTGGCTCTCTGCTGCTCTAACATACAGTTTGTTTATTTTAATCAAAAGATTGTGCATCCTTGACATAGAGCATTTACTAACTCATGAGGTTGGTCAGTTGGTCTATCAACAGCTACCGCTTTATTTACTATTTAGCTATGAGTGCCTTTAACATAATATCTCTAACCATATAACACTGGCATAATCAAGCTCTCTCTTACTAGGCATATTTGGAGATGCCCAAAAGATTAGATTTACACGTGGACCATCACACACTAGGCACATCTTTATGTCCATGGTCATGCTGATCCACTTGGTTTTCATGGCAGAGATATTGGATAATTTGATCCTTCTCCAGTGGGCCACAGCATACAGCTCCTGGTTGTCTCCCATCCAAGTACTGACCAGGCCCATCCCTATATGGCTACAGGGTGGTGCGACCTCTAAGTTCCCTGACTGGAATCAAATTCAGGTCGCAGCACTGAATGCATCAATCCTAACCACTGGATCACCAGGGAACCCTGCACCTTACAAGATCATAAATAAAAATGTATGTTTAATTATGTTTCAAATATTCAATATTTAACTTACTTACTTTCTTCAGCATTTAGCAAAGCTACATGTCTCTACCCACCTATGAGGCTATGGGAGAAGCAATGACTGGGGAGCAGGCCTAAAGACAGGGGTCATCTTGTCTTATTTATTGGATGGAGACTTGCTGTGTTAGTGGTTTCTCTTGGTAACAAGCAGGTCATCAGCTCTGGTTGGAAGACAGTTAATGAACAACTGACCTATATTTTCCATTTTTCCATTCTGAAAACCTTTTCATCCAAGAGGTAAAGTCAAGCAGATAGGCTGGAGAATGAGAAGCTAATGATTGAAAATATGTTCTGGAAACTGTTTACACTACATATACACTACACATACCTTCTCATAGTCTGTCATGTTCAATTTTTGGTAACAGCCCATATAGTGAAAACTCTACTCCCAGCTGTTCTGTCCAGAACCTACTGCCCCAAACTCTTAAATTAGATGAGAACAAGCTGTCCTACAATTGAAGGTAAGCAAAGCCTCCCTGTAACAATCTCTCTTTTACAGATCAAAGCTATGTGCATCTTTTAGATTCTTCATACTTTGGAGACCACAGGTTAAGTGTTAACTTGTTCAGGGACAAGGTTCTTCTTGTCTGGTATTTATTTAATTCTTTCCACAGATAATCCCCTACTTCTGATCTAGCTGATGGGATCATTCAGAGTAAGGTTTCTTTCTGTGCTGTTTGGGTGATCTCTACCAGTCCAAGTATTGACCCTTCACAGAAAATTTGGCCCAACTGTAGGTAATCTTTAGAAATCTCTCATGGTTCCTCCAACATGTTGCATGTACCTTCAGTTATACCTTCAGTTATATAATCTTCCCACATTCAATCAAATGTCCTCTCAAACACACAAGAAATACTTTTTCTAGACTTTAAAGTTCTGCAGCCTGGGTTCAGTCAATACTTGAGACTGCATACATGACTTGAATACAGATCTTGGGATCTACATATAATTCACAAGAACTGCACCTCAATCAAGCTATTCTCCCACATCTCTGGGAGACAGACCTCATATCGAGCCACAGCTCCTCCACTTATCTCTACTTCTCTAGTACAAGCGCAGTAACTGAGGGTGATCCATTGAACTGGTGCAGGCTCTGTCCTAACAGGATGTTCACAATGGCTGACTTTCTTCTATTTCTACAACCAATTTTGTATCCAGCAGAATTACTTTGCACCATACACATTCTTCTTCCAGTTTTCCATCCAAAAGTCATAAATATACCGGTAACTGCAAATTGATTTACAAATTATACTCTCCACCTATGATTTACATTACTGTACAATTGGAGGTATATGCAAGCTCCTACTGAGGTCATGGTATGAGTCCTATATGTCCCATGTCATTGTTACTATACAAATATTGGTTAATCTAGCAAATTTCTCCTTTACAAGCATATTAGTGATTCTGGATCATTATATATCTCCAAAACTGTCTTACATACTCAAGCTACGGTAAGTTAAATAATGTATCAATATAATCACTTAAAATTAAAAAAGGGGGATTTCATCTCAATGTTTCAGAAATTCTATTCATGGAAAACAAATACTTCCCTTTCCTGCTGTTCCAATAAATGAATCACTTAATTCCATTTAGGGCCAATGTTACAACTACTTTACTGAGAAGTATTTCCTGTATATTTAGGCACTGATGCCAGAAAAAATAAAGGTTGTAAAAACTTCCAATATTAGTGAAGAAATACTAAAGGGGCCCTGAATTCATGGATACTGCTCTGCACCTTCATGTAGAGCAGTGAAAATCAAGTAGAAAATATGTGGAAAAATCCATAATAGTGAAGAAATACAATGTTTGATTATAAAGATTGGTAAGTAAGTGGCACAGACTTCTAGTAGAAGTGGAGTGGATTTAAAGTAAACTATTTCAAGAATATCTTGGATATACATGGGCAAATGTGCAAGTATTTGGTCTTATATTATGTCAATATCCATGCTTGTAAAAGGCAATAAACACCAACATTTAAAATGATATGTTAGTATCATGTTTATAGTGTTATATTCTATTGCCATGCCACTTTGTTCCTGAGAACGGGCAGATAATGTCTCAGAGACTAGCACCAATCATAGAATCAGCTGTTTACACCCTCCGCTATATGTAGATTTTGTAGTATAACATATAAGAACACACTCTCAAGTTCCCAGAAGCAATTATTGTAAAGAGGAAATAGAGAGATGTTACCCTTGAAAATTTGCTGATGGCTATTGTATGAGAAAAAGATCCATTGTAGAAAGCAATCAGAGCCAAGTGTTCTGGGTGGCTATAATTGTTTTCTCCAATGGATCTTTTTGAAAAATTCCAGTCCTCTGTGTCAAGAGGGAGAGGATCTTTTCCAGTCCCCTGTGTCAAGAGGGAGTGGATCTTTCCAGTCCTCTGTGTCAAGAGGGAGAGGATCTTTTCCAGTCCCCTGTGTCAAGAGGGAGTGGATCTTTCCAGTCCTCTGTGTCAAGAGGGAGAGGATCTTTTCCAGTCTCCTGTGTCAAGAGGGAGAGGATCTTTTCCAATCCTTTGTGTCAAGAGGGAGAGGATCTTTTCCAGTCCTCTGTGTCAAGAGGGAGAGGATCTTTTCCAGTCCCCTGTGTCAAGAGGGAGAGGATCTTTCCAGTCCTCTGTGTCAAGAGGGAGAGGATCTTTCCAGTCCTCTGTGTCAAGAGGGAAAGGATCTTTTCCAGTCCTCTGTGTCAAGAGGGAGAGGATCTTTTCCAGTCTCCTGTGTCAAGAGGGAGATGATCTTTTCCAGTCCTCTGTGTCAAGAGGGAGAGGATCTTTTCCAGTCCTCTGTGTCAAGAGGGAGAGGATCTTTTCCAGTCCCCTGTGTCAAGAGGGAGAGGATCTTTTCCAGTCCCCTGTGTCAAGAGGGAGAGGATCTTTCCAGTCATCTGTGTCAAGAGGGAGAGGATCTTTCCAGTCCTCTGTGTTAAGAGGGAGAGGATCTTTTCCAGTCCTCTGTGTCAAGAGAGAGAGGATCTTTTCCAGTCCTCTGTGTCAAGAGGGAGAGGATCTTTTCCAGTATCCTGTGTCAAGAGGGAGAGGATCTTTTCCAGTCTCCTGTGTCAAGAGGGAGAGGATCTTTTCCAGTCCTCTGTGTCAAGAGGGAGAGGATCTTTTCCAGTCTCCTGTGTCAAGAGGGAAAGGATCTTTTCCAGTCCTCTGTGTCAAGAGGGAGAGGATCTTTTCCAGTCTCCTGTGTCAAGAGGGAGATGATCTTTTCCAGTCCTCTGTGTCAAGAGGGAGAGGATCTTTTCCAGTCCTCTGTGTCAAGAGGGAGAGGATCTTTTCCAGTCCCCTGTGTCAAGAGGGAGAGGATCTTTTCCAGTCCCCTGTGTCAAGAGGGAGAGGATCTTTCCAGTCATCTGTGTCAAGAGGGAGAGGATCTTTCCAGTCCTCTGTGTTAAGAGGGAGAGGATCTTTTCCAGTCCTCTGTGTCAAGAGGGAGAGGATCTTTTCCAGTCCTCTGTGTCAAGAGGGAGAGGATCTTTTCCAGTATCCTGTGTCAAGAGGGAGAGGATCTTTTCCAGTCTCCTGTGTCAAGAGGGAGAGGATCTTTTCCAGTCCTTTGTGTCAAGAGGGAGAGGATCTTTTCCAGTCCTCTGTGTCAAGAGGGAGAGGATCTTTTCCAGTCCCCTGTGTCAAGAGGGAGAGGATCTTTTCCAGTCTCCTGTGTCAAGAGGGAGAGGATCTTTCCAGTCCTCTGTGTCAAGAGGGAGAGGATCTTTTCCAGTCCCCTGTGTCAAGAGGGAGAGGATCTTTTCCAGTCCTCTGTGTCACGAGGGAGAGGATCTTTTCCAGTCCCATGTGTCAAGAGGGAGAGGATCTTTCCAGTCCTCTGTGTCAAGAGGGAGAGGATCTTTCCAGTCCTATGTGTCAAGAGGGAGAGGATCTTTTCCAGTCCTCTGTGTCAAGAGGGAGAGGATCTTTTCCAGTCTCCTGTGTCAAGAGAGAGAGGATCTTTTCCAGTCCTTTGTGTCAAGAGGGAGAGGATCTTTTCCAGTCCTCTGTGTCAAGAGGGAGAGGATCTTTTCCAGTCCTCTGTGTCAAGAGGGAGAGGATCTTTCCAGTCCTCTGTGTCAAGAGGGAGAGGATCTTTCCAGTCCCCTGTGTCAAGAGGGAGAGGATCTTTCCAGTCCTCTGTGTCAAGAGGGAGAGGATCTTTCCAGTCCTCTGTGTCAAGAGGGAGAGGATATTTTCCAGTCCTCTGTGTCAAGAGGGAGAGGATCTTTTCCAGTCCTCTGTGTCAAGAGGGAGAGGATCTTTTCCAGTATCCTGTGTCAAGAGGGAGAGGATCTTTTCCAGTCCCCTGTGTCAAGAGGGAGAGGATCTTTCCAGTCCTCTGTGTCAAGAGGGAGTGGATCTTTCTAGTCCTCTGTGTCAAGAGGGAGAGGATCTTTTCCAGTCCCCTGTGTCAAGAGGGAGAGGATCTTTTCCAGTCTCCTGTGTCAAGAGGGAGAGAATCTTTCTAGTCCTCTGTGTCAAGAGGGAGAGGATCTTTCTAGTCCTCTGTGTCAAGAGGGAGAGGATCTTTCCAGTCCTCTGTGTCAAGAGGGAGAGGATCTTTCTAGTCCTCTGTGTCAAGAGGGAGATGATCTTTCTAGTCCTCTGTGTCAAGAGGTAGAGGATCTTTCCAGTCCTATGTGTCAAGAGGGAGAGGATCTTTTCCAGTCTCCTGTGTCAAGAGGGAGAGGATCTTTTCCAGTCCTCTGTGTCAAGAGGGAGAGGATCTTTTCCAGTCCTCTGTGTCAAGAGGGAGAGGATCTTTCTAGTCCTCTGTGTCAAGAGGGAGAGGATCTTTCTAGTCCTCTGTGTCAAGAGGGAGAGGATCTTTTTGACAAATTCCGGTTCACTGTGTCAAGAGGGAGAGGAAGTTTTTGGACTGTGACTGGGTTAAGGATAGACCCTCATGAGGACTTTGCAGCTGAGAAGGGAGAGAACAACTCCACCAGATGGCACAGCATCATTCCACCATCTTGACTGGAGTAAAAGAGTCATATACTTTTAGGATCTGCATACACTCGAGCTTGGCATACAGGGTCCATCAGCAATAGCAGTAGGAAGACTAATACATGGAATATGACTTATCTCAAAATCTGATTCTCCACTGACTGGCATTGTTTGAGAACGCTGGAATCCAGGAATATTTATGTCTATACCCTAGCATGCCTGAGATGCCACGTCTAGATAGAGACATAATACTATACTAATGAACATAGAAGAGAGTTTACAGAAGACTCTGAGATTACTAGTGATCTGCTTAAACCAACATATGGGAGGAATACTTTGAGTACTATTTTGGACTATGAACAACAAAAACAGAGTGAATCAGTTGGACTGGCTGTTGCAGTTAAAGCCTATGATTCATGGGTATTACCAGACACAGCTCATGAACAACGCTGAACTGGTTTGTTAGGACCCAAAGAATTCTAAACTAATGAGTATTTCATAGATCAGGACCAACATTATGGCTACACACCAGTACCTTATGTGAACCCATACCGAGGAACAAGAAATGCTATAGGGATTCCAGTAGCGCACTGGCCATTTGGGTAGGAGCCAATGTTTCATGGCCTTCTCATTTTTGTCTTTGTGGGCTAATCTAAAATACTAGGCTGGTTCACCAAATGATATGCTGCTAAAATGTTTTTCCACCCCAGGTGGTTGTTCCAGTGTTGATTAGACTTCATGCAGTGGTACTTTGGGATTAATATTAATAGGTTGTGTAGATATCAGACCCCACCATATATTTGGGAGCCTGAGCTAAAGACTGGGAGGTTAACATAAAGAAAATTATATTGTTAAGTATTGCATGTATTGAATTTTTCAGCTAAGCACATTTAACTTAACCACTGTTCAGTATCCACATCTACGTTCTGCTATCCACTCCCATAAAGTCCTAAATAATGCCTCACCCCTCTCTATCTCTAGTCTCAAAACACTCCCTCAAACACCTCCACCTCTATGTAAGCCTACAGGACAGTGCTGCACCTACTCTTTAAATCTCTCCCAACAAAAACAGTATTGCGCATGTTATCAGAAATGTCATCGATTCAGAGAAGTTTATCACACAGTCCGGAATAATCACTTCATACTCTCCAAAGAACAATTATTCTGGTTGGCTCTGATTGCTTTCCCCAATGGATCTCTTTGACAAATCGGTTGACAAATCACCCAAGCAACATCTTCATCTAATGTATCTTTCACCCCCTCCCAAATTCTAGATGGTAAGTACTCACCAGAGTAGGCCCTCAAGTTATGCATGTATATGTATGTCATATTTGTTATTATATGTAAATTATTAATTTATTCCATTGTAAGCATCTGAAAAATATACTAGATCTTAGTAAACAAAGAATAATACTATTAATGTCATCATTGTGACAGGATTTATAAGATTATCTCAAGAATTAATTAACCAGTAATATCACTATTAAAGGACCACAGTGGTTATTTTTGTCTGTATGATGCATTAAGTATAAATATTGATTTAGAAAAATGAGCTTTGGTGCTTAACACCTGGATTTATAACTAGTTTCTATAAAGGGAAATTTATAATAAAACAAATGAAAAATGCTGCATCTGAGTGGTCTAAAAGAAGGAAGAAGGTATGAGGACAATCTGTACATATGTAATGTGGGTCACCATCAGCCCCATTAAATTCCCCTAACGTGTAAAATCGTAGCTCGTAATATAGCTCGCAAGACTTACGGCTATTAAATTGGCCTCTTAAACCAGCCCGCTGCCGACTTGCGGGTTAGGAAAAAGAAAATTCTATCGGACGTGAGAATTCAAATTGCGATCGCGCAAATCCTGCCAGGTCTGCCAATGCCGTTACTGCTACTTTCCAATTGCGCTATTAAATTGCATCAAAATCACTGGCGTTCAACCCTGTAACTCGCAAATGGATCCAAGAAGCCAATGAGTGCTAGAGGACCCGCAAGGGGGGTAAAGTCCAATCCGTAGCACTGAAAATGCAAATATACACACAATACTCTACTTTAATGAACAGGGAAATGATGTTAGGTCTTAGAATTAATAGCACAACATTGTCAAGCTCGCAAATTGGCCCTGAAAAATACTTTATTTCATGTTTAATTTCCATGTTATATTGATCCCGG